>PVKN010003625.1:0-36394 GCA_004027915.1 Capromys pilorides
ATAGGCTGACAAATTGAATAACCTAGAAGTGGATAAATTCCCCAAAACAGATAGTCAACTAAGACTGAATCATGAAAAAATAAATAGTTCAAACAGACTTATAACAAGTATAGAGACTGAATTAGTAATCAAAAACCTTTCAACAAAGCCAGGACCAGATGGCTTCACTGGAGAATTCTACAAAACATTTAAAGAAGAATTAACACTAATCCTTTCCAAACTCTTCCCAAAAAATGAAGAGGATGGAAAACTTCCAAACTCATCTTATGAAACCAGCCTTACCCTGATAGCAAAATCAGACACAAATACTATACAAAAGCTACAGACAAATATTCATGATAAATATTGATGAAAATGTTTAATAAAATATTAACAATTCAAATTAACACACCTTGAAAAGATTATGCACCATGACCAGTGATTTATTCCTGGAATGCAAAGATGGTTCAACATGTGAAAATCAATCTCAACATAACATTTTAATAATATAACCACAACAGGAAACTCCATATATGAAAAAAAACTACAGTTAGCATCATATATAATGGTTGAAAATTGGATGTTTCCCCTCTAAACTCAAGAGCAAGGCAGGCAAGCCCTCTCTCACCACTTCTATAGAGTGTAATACTGGAAGCTCTAACCAAAGGACAAGGAAAAGAAATAAAAGTTATCCAAATTGGAGAAGAAAAAGTAATGTTATTTTTCTTTGCACCAGACAAGTTCTTATATGTAGACAACTCTAAACATTACCTAAATACACACATATACAAACATAAATTGTAAGAATTAATAAATTCAGCAAGGTTGCTGGATTTGAAATAAACACAAAAATCAGTTGTGTGGTATACACAGATGACCAACTGCAAAGAGAAAAAGAAATCAACTCCCTTAACAATAGCATTAAAAGAATAAAATGTTTTAGACAACCAAGAAAGCAAGTGTCTATACTCTGAAAATTATAAATTGTTGGTTAAAGAAAGTAAAGAAAACACCAATAAATGGGAAGGCATCCAATGATTATGGACTAAAAGATTTAATGTTGGAAGAATGTCTACATTGCTATTTCAATATAATCCCTATCAAAATATCAATGGCATATTTTGTAGGGAAAAAAATCCTAATATTCATACAGAATCTCACAGGACCCTGAAGAGCCAAAACAATTCTGAAAAATAAAAAGAAAGCTGGAGGCATTATATTTCCTGAACCCAAAACTGAAAAGTATGATATTGGAAGAAAGACATTGGCCAGTGGAACAGGGAGTCCAGAAGTAAGCCCTCACACACACCGTCAAGAGATCTATGATCAAAATGACACAATGAGAAAACACCTGCAACAAGTTATTTTGGAAAACTAGCTGTCCATGTGCAAAAGCAACAACAAAATGTCAGATTTTTGAACTTGTTCCACATATCAAAATTAACTGATGATGGATTAAATACCTACCAGTGAGATCTGAAACTATGAAGTTCCTAGAAGAAAACAGAAGCAAGCTTCACAACACTGGATTTGGCAGTAATTTCTTGGATATGAAATCACAAACACAGACCAAAAAATTAGAAAAACAGGACTACATAAAAAAATTGCAGATCAAAGGAAATAACAAAGTAAAAAAAAGCTATCTATAGAATGATAGAAAATATTTGCCAACTATAATTTGGTAAAGGGTTAGTCTGCAGAACACATAAAGAAATCCTACAAAATAATAATAATATCATCATCACCATCATCATCATCATCATCATCATCATCTAGTTAAAAAAAAAAAAAAAAACAGGCAACGGACTTGAATAGATATTTCTCCAGAGAAGATATGTAAATGGTTAACAGGCATACGAAAAGGTGCTTGCTTGACATCGCTAATAAGGAAATACAAATAAAGCCAAAACAAGATAGTACCTTGTATCTGTTAGGATATCCAGTATCCAAAAAAATTCATGAGTGTTGGTGAGGGTGTAGAGAAAGTGAAACCCTTATGCACAGCTGGTAGGAATGTAAAATAGTGCATCTACGATGAAAAACAGTTGGGAAAGCTCTTAACTTCTTTAAGAAAAGAATGTTTTTATGATTCAGCTATTCCATTTCTGGGTAAACATCCAGAAGAACTGGAAATAGCATCTCTAATATATATAGCACACCAATATTTACTGTTTTATTCACAGTAGCCAAGAGGTGAAAGCAACATAGATGTCCACTTATGAATAAGTAGGTAGAGAAAATGTGATAGGCATATACACTGGTATATAGTCCAGTCTTTTTTTTTTTTTTTTTTTTTTTTTTAAAAAGAAAGCCTTTCATATAGTACAACAGGGATAAGCCTTGAGGATATTAAACTAAGTTTAATAAATCAATCAGAAAAAGGAATAGAGTACGGTTTCCTGTATAAGAAGATATCTAGACAGGCTCAGAAGTAGAAGGTAGAATCGTAACTGCGAGGGTCTGGGGAAAAGGCCAAGGGCAGTGCTGTTTCATGTAAAGTGTTTCCATTTTGTACAATGAAAAAGTTCTAGAAATCTGTTCCATGAAAAGGCGTGCATAATTAACACTACTACACCATAGACTTAACAGTTAAGGTGGTGGAGTTTAAGTCATTTGTCTTTCATCACAATAAGAAGGGGAGGAGCTTGAGTGTTGGGCAAAATTTATTCAGACAGCAACATGAGTACAGCGAGACAATGATTAGTTGGAAGCTGGGCGGGGCGGCACATACCTATCACCCCAGCGCTCTGGAGGTTGAGGCAGGAGGACTGCCGCAAATTCTAGGTCAGCCTGAGCTAGAGGGTGAGTTCAAGACAAGCCTGGACTTGAATAGATACTTCTCCAAAGAAGACGTGTAAATGGCTAACATGCATATGAAAAGATGCTCATTTAACAGTACTAATAAGGAAATACAAATAAAGTCTTGCAGAGTTGGCAAACCTTTAAGAGCTTTTAATGATAACACGCAGCTCACAGTTGTGTGCCACAGGTTCACCACCACTGCTCTAAGATCTTCAGTTCTTCCCACTTTTCACACTCAGCTGCCTGCGTGTGCAACTTTACTGTGTAGGAACCACCCGGCACTCAGGTAGCCTGGGTGGGACCTGAGCCCCTGCACGTCTAACAAACTTCCAGATGATACTGATACACCGAGTTGCTCCTGGTGAGTGGTTGTCATCTAGTAGCCCCTGAGAGACTGTAAAATCACAGCTCCAGACCGATTTAATCAGAGCCTCTGCCGGTGGGACTCTAGCAATGATGTGGCCAAGGCTGAAAATCAGCACCGGGGATATTTCTCCAAAGTTGCCACCTCGCACCTAGGCAGTTACTGTTTAGATTCCTCGGAGTGCTCTTGCCCAGCCATGTGTCCTTCCGCGCAGCGTAGGCACTACTCAGACTTGCCTCTTGCTGCTTAGAATTGCTGAGGCCCCTGTATTAACACCACTTTCTCAGATAGGACTGTGGAGACTCAGACAGCTGGGAGTACCTTTCCTATTATTTTATTTTTTTAACCTCTGATTTCTTTTTTATGTGTTTACTGCAGAGACTACAGGGTCTCACTACACAGAACAGGTTCATATGGATATCCTCCTGTTTTGAGCCTCCCATGAGCTGCGATTATGCTCTGGGATTATAGGTGCACGCCACCACGCCCAGTCTCAACCGCCATCTCATCACGCCCCGGGGGGTGGGGCCAGCACGGTATGCTGGGGATCAAATTCCAGTCCTAAGCAGGCGCTTTAATCCGCTGAGCTATCTGACCAGTCCTTAACCTTGGACGTCTACTTCCCATTTCTCTTTCCCACTAGTGAGGAACTGTCAGCCCCTTCCAGTCTGTTAGAACAACCAAGGAGTGAATCTCCTCTCCAGAAACATTTGGCAATGTCTGGAGGCATTTTTGATTGACACAACTCAAAGGGAGATGGGGAGGGATGTGCTGCAGGCAACCGGTGGCTGCTCAACATTCCCTAATGCAAAGCGCTGAGGTTCTGTGAAGGCGAGGCACAGCACAGGCCGCACTGGGCACCTCCTGCTGCACCCACAACCCCTCTTTCAGCTTTCAGGTGGGGGAGCCTCTGCCTGTCTTGTCTCCCTTTAGTCCCCCGCTCAACCAGACTGAGTGAATTTCTTCTCTGGAGCCACTTGACCTCACCTGGCATCTTAACTTTCATGGAGCTTCCCACTACCGCTCAGGAGACCTTTACAATTTCTAAAACCTATCTAAGCTTGGGATTCCGATTCTTCCTCATGAACTTCCTAAATCTCATGGAAAACACAGATGTGGCCAGACATTCTGCAAGAGGGAAGCAGATCCCTGACCTTGTCAGCTAGAGGATATAACCCAGCCTCAAAGTGCCTTCAGACCTTAATCTCAGCCAAGATATCCCGCTGGGAATTTTCTGTGTGCCAGAGCCTACGTAGGACTTTGTCTCATGAAATCTTCCCAGTCACCCTGGAGGTAGGGACCATTTTTATTCCCATATACAAATGGACAGACAAGGCACAGAGACTAAAGAAGTTGTCTAAAGTCACACAGCTAGGAAGGAGCAATGTAGGCATGAATCCAGTTTGGCTCTACCTAGCACCTGTAGGTTTCACAACTGCAGGTTCCTTGTGCATTTCATATGGACAACAAGCCCAAGCAGCACAGATTTCGTTTTACAGATAGAAACCAGCAAAATAACTTTCCTAAATCATTCAGCTGATGAGGAGTGGATCTGGAATTCAAATCCACGACAGACTTGAAATGCCATGCTGGGGTCAAGGAAGGAAATAATAACAAGCTTTTAAATGACAGCATCATTTGCTTTTTGACCTACCCATCCATCCATCCTCGTTCCTCCTTCATTTATCATGCAGCCAACACACATGCACCTCTTGTGAGCCAGGGCTGTGCTCTGTGCTGAGGAACCTGAGGGAAATCTGCCATGACCCCTTGGCTCAGGAGAACACATCAACTCAACTTGGCAATGGCGCAGACGGTGACGGTGTGTGGATGGGTTATAGATTGTGGAAGTAGGAGGGTGGGGAATCCATTTACTGTTGTCCTCTGGGAAGCTAAGCAAATAGAGGGAGGAAGTCTAGGGAACACTAAGCAGGAACTATTCATGCCCTGGGGTGGCCACCTGGGTCAGATGTCCCCGGCACACATTGCTTCTCCCACTGCCTTACTTTCCCCATCTAGCTTTCCTCTGGCTTGCTCAGAACTCATGGTTCCTACTACAACTTGGGGAGAAGCAAGATGGCGGTATGAACTCCCCAGTGGGTAGCAAAGATGGCATCCCAACTTAGCGCCCCAACATGCTGGAGAGAAACCAAACTGTGACTGTTGGAAACACGTCAGAATTGTCAAAAGCAGAGAAAACCAGCCAAGTAAATTGTGAAACCGAAGTCACAGTTCTATTTGTTCTGTGAGAGTGAGCATCTCACTTTTTAAAATTTTTATTTATTTATTTACTTCTTTTTTACTTTGATACAGATAGAAAATAAAAACAAAGGTTCTTATGAACATTTCTTCTCTGTTAAAGCAAAACCAAACAAAACATCCATCACCACCCATTCCTGGGTCTCAGTTCCTAGGCTGAGTCCTCTTTTTATCCGGTAAACACTTGGAGAGTCTTACAAAAGGAATGGGCAGTTAAATTTTCAGAAGCCTCGGCACCTGCCCTTGACCACCCCACATCCAGTTAACAGAATTGGAATATAAAGCTGGGCCATACTCCGTGTAGCAGGAGAGAATTCAAAGGGGCTACTCCCACTGCGACAGAGTGGAAGGTGGCTTCTCAGCAGAGGTAACATCTGTGATGGGCCTTGGAAAATGAACAGAATTTTGCTCATGGAAAAGGAAAGGAAAGAAACTACTGAGACAGGAAAAAGAAGGTCTAAGCACACAGAGCCTGGAGTGGGTAGAGAGAAGGATGCAGAATAAGAGACTGTGGGCTGGGAAGGGTTGAACCCTGCTAAGGAAGCCTGCTGAGCTGGGCTCTCAGGTCTCCCAGCGTAGAGGTCATTGTAGCTCCCAGTTGAGCCTCAGGGCGCACACAGGTAGGCTGTGCACATAGTGGGCAAGCACGCTACCTGTCAGCCAGGCGCATGCATGCATGTGTGCTGGTAGAAGCCAGGCCGGCCTTTCTGCACAAGCCCCGCAGCACCCTCCTCGCTCACCAAAATAGCTTCATGCAATTTAGGTCAGGAAGTGAGGGCTGAATTATTATTACTAGTTACCAGTGAAGTTATTTAATAAGAGTGTCACATCCGATTGAGCACATGGTGGGAACTGTCAGCAGGAGGAATGTAATTACACCAACTGGACGGGCTCCAAGCCCTGCTGCTTGCACTCCTCTACCAGCCCTACCAACATGGACTCTCCCCAACCCCACTGTCACCTCGAGGGCATCTGTTAGCCCCTGAACATCCAATCTGATGGTGCGCCTGTCCAGGTCCAAAGAGAGGTTCTTGAGGGGGATTTCCTGGACAAATTAGGGAACCTCTGAGTGACTCCATCAATAGCCCTACATCCAGTGACATGGAGAGGGGAGAGGGACCTAGACCCCCTTTCCACATCCACAAAATTCAGCAGAAAGCACCATAGACAGTGAAATACTGAGAGTTGATTCCACCCTGGCCCCTGATCCAGACCCACTCTGGTTACCCATCATAGCAATCAGCCTGAAATAAGGCCTTTCCTGATGGCCCTTCCTTCCCCCACTCCTCTGCTGACATTTCCCAGACCACCTCCAAATTAAACCACTTCCACTGGAGTCCTTGTTTCAGGCCAGTCTCAGGAAAGCTCAATCTGGGACACTTCTTTTATCAAGGGTGCTGAACTCCATCTCTGCTTCAACAACTACACTGGATGGGGTAGCTGAGAGTCCTGAGCCCTCACTCCCTTGTAGCAGTAGCTCAATCCCTGGACAAAGGAGGTAGGGGGCCTGGGAGGCCATACTCCACTGTAAGGAGGGAGAGGAGCAGGGCAGGACTCTGATTGCAGCTGTAGGGGCAACACCTCAAGCAAGGAAGCCTTCCTGGTAATCAGATGGAAGCAAGGGAGATGTAGGGCCAGGGTACTGGGACAGGAGGCAGAGAGAATACAGGAAAGAGACAGACAAAGAGAGCGATGGGAGGGAGAGGAGGATGAGGAAACAAGGACACACAGAGACAGAAAGATAGAATGACAATGGCAGAAGAAATCAGGGATTCAAAGAAAACAGGCTGAAAGAGAGATGAGCAGATAGAAAAAGGAGCACAGAGACAGAAAGGAAGAGAGGCTGAGGAGGGAGATGGGAGAGGAAAGAGACAGAGGCAGAAATGTGACAGACTCAGCAAGGAGGCAGACCAACCAGCCCAGAGACCACATCAGGGGCAGCAACAGAACCACACAGAGGGAAGCAGGAGAAGCCATGAGTCCTTACGAGGCGCCATGACACAGGCTCTGTCAGTAACGCCTGACACCCAGAGCCCCATGCAAGTTATGTGGGAAGAAGTGGAAATGAGTGAGTCCCAAGTGTTTGCTTTAAATGCAAGAAGAGGGCAGTAGCCAGAGGGTAGTTCAAGGTCCAAAAAGAGCCCCTCACCAATCTTTGTACCTTGAACTTGTTTTAAATTTAAGGAGGCACTGGAAAAGAAAATGAAACAGGAGGAGTAGAGGTGAGAGCATAGGTGCGTCCCAGAGGTAGGCAGCAGGGGAGTCCTCGGATCTGGGCCCTGAGACCTTCAGGAAGAAGTTCACCTCTTCCCTGGGGAAGGCGGCGGGGGGGCGGGGAGGGGGGGTAGTGGCCACAGGCACAGGGAACTGCAAGTAGGGGCAGGACACAGCAAAGTTCATTTCTTTGAGGTACCATGACAGAGCCCAGAGCCTTGTCCATAGGTTCTATCCCTGAACCCAGAAGCCCGTTCTTGATTGTCCATGTCCTTGGTGAGGTACCCATAAGGCCATTGTGAGATGGAACTGGGGCTCACTCATAGGATTAAGATCAGGAACTTTGCATGTAGTCAGCAGAAAAATAGTTAAACTAAGCTGCGCTGTGCCTCACTTAGGCCAGGGATGGTGGAAGCCCAGCAGCGGCAGGATTTCCAGTCCAGGTGGCAGGCCAAGACCTGTGCGCGGGGCTGACCAGGGCCAGAAGGGCAGCAGAGGGACTAAAGGTGAGCATAGCAACAGGACAATTGTTAAAGTTGGGCAATTGCCAATGAGGAAAAGGGGCCGAGTGGAAGCTGCTCAAGAGAAGTTGGGGAGAGGCTCAGGGTCTGCAGCCTCTGAGAGACCTGGCCAGGCTGCACGGTCCTCTCCTCGTCCCACTGTGCTCTGTGTTTTCTGGTCCCTGAGCTTAACCCCACCCAGCACTAGGGCCAGCAGTGCCACAGCTCATCCCTCATGAGACACATCTGAAGTTTCTGGCTCATTCCTCATGAGGTAGCATTTTCCTCGACTGGCTCCCTGATTCTACCTCTGCCCCTTGCCCAAGGCATGGTCATCCAGCTCTGCCTTCTCTCTGGACTCTGAGCTCAGTCTGAAGCTGGTTTGAAAGTTTCTTTCCTCTAGAGCGGTGCTGATAGCTCAGGCAACTGACTCTGGCTGCCCAACCTACCCGTACTCTGGAGGCTTCTAAGGCTCCTCCTTGGAGACCTAGAGGAACTGAGTGCAGATTCAGAAGCTGAGTTTTCATGGGAAGTCTGCAGAAGCATCTCGGCTGGGGAGACTGAACCCCCTGTGGAGGGCCACTTGATTTGGGCCTGAGGGGCCCTACTGTACCCCTCCCCCAGAACACACAGACAGCACAGACTGAAGCCAGCAGGTTGCCCAAGAGACATCAGCTCCATCAAACCTGAAGGCCGGGTATGGAGAGAGACTGAGCACAGAACACAAAGCCAGTGCCTTCCAAAGGACCCCAGAGCCCGGCAGGCTCTGATGTGCCTGCCTTGCTGGGCTCTGACTGTTGCCAGGCACGGTTGCCAAGCACAGACTCACAACCTGGGTCTTCCAAAAGCTGCCTAGAGACAAGAAAAAGCAGTTGCAGGGTAGAGAACAGGGGGTGTGGGGAGTGAGCAAAGAGACCTGGCTTCCATTCCCAAGAAAACCCCGCAGTGGATCTCATATTGAGCCTAGGGTGTGTAGTCTAGAAGGGTTCTGGCTCCTGAAGTCTGCTAGCTCAGCTCAGGTGACAGTGCTGGGAGTGGGGAGGTTGGGGGTCAAGGGATCTGGCCCACCACTGGGGCCCAAGAGCTGAGTCTGGGACTCAGGCTACCAAGATGCTCCAGAGCCCCAGCACGCTAGCGCTGGCCTGCAGGATTCACATGGACGTGGATGCCAGTGGACACATCCCCATCTACTGCTCACTCACGGTCACGCTTCAGATGCAGCTCCTTGCTCTCCATGCTGATGGAGGGCTTCCTGGCCTCTCTGGCTGCTCCCCTCTCCCCACGAGGCCCCCAGCAGCCTCTGGGAGCATCTGTGTGGAGCTCTGTGTGGAGCTCCACCCACCTGGCATTGTGCGTGAGTGACAGGGCAGTATGCCTCTCTGGCAACATGGTGTGTGTGTGTGAACAGGTTGCCTACAGACGTGAGAAGTGTGTGTGCCCACGTGCCTATGAGTACAGCTCGTAACACACAGAAGGATACACACAGGTGTAAAGCAGTCAGGAAAAACCATAACACTAAAGATTTAGTCTGCACCAACCCTCACTCCCACAGATGTAAAATCATTCAGAGTTCTGCCACTCAAGCTAGCTCATTATGCACACACACATGCACACACACACATGCACACGCACACGTACACATGCACACACGCACACACACACATGCACACGCACACACGCACCAAGCATGCACCAGTACACAAGGGCAGAACAAGCTCAACCTATGGAGTTGGATAGGTCGGAATTTAGTCCTTTGCCACCCTGCACTCCTGGCTGGCTGTGTGACTTAGGGCACACAGCTTACCCTCTCTGAGCTTAAGACCCTCATCTCTAAGAGAAAGCATAACACAGCCTTCCTTGTGGACATGCTGGGAAGAGTAAGTGAGGTTATGAATGTGAAACTCTAGGCCCTGGGGAGCTCCATAAACACTAATTACCATTCATTCTCTTCCTCCCCTGGGCTTTTCCTTTCCACAAGTGATACATATTTATAGGGTGCTAACAGTGTGTCCAGGCTGCCGCAAAGCCTGGGGGTGTAGCATCCCAAGCTGCACCTTCACGCACCCTATTTACCAGTGGAGGAGACACACACAAATAAGTAAGCAGAAGGCTGGGGAGATAGCTCAGTAGAATAAGCACTTGCCTGGCAAGCTCAAGGGCCTGAGTTCATCCTTGGTTAAAAAAAAAAGTTAGCAGAAAATAAGCTGTGAAGAAGGTGGTGAAGTCTGAGGATGCCACCCCTGAGCAGAAACGGTAGGGTAAGAGTGAGCCATGCGAAGATCCGAAGGGAGAGCATTCCAGCCAGAGAGAAGGGCATAATTCTGGAGATGGGAAGGAGGTTGGGCAACAAGAAGGTCAGCTCACCTGGCAGAGAGAAAAGGGCAAGAGGGGTGAGAGATGAAAAGGGGGTCAGTGGCTAGTCAAGGCCAAATCCAACCTGGATGGGCAGAGGCAAGATATCATGGGCAGGAAGTTGTACCAGTCACAGCTGCATGATTCAGAGACCTCGGGCTGGGTGTACAGACTGCATCCCTGGCAAGGGCAGAGGAAGCAGGCAGGTGAACCAGCAGAGACAGAAGGTCTCAGAGACGCAATCTGCCCACCAGGCCCCCACACTGCCGCCCCGCGCACAGCCCTCCAGACCCAATCAAGTGCCCCTCGTGACTTCAGATCACAGAATCCTCTTGTCAACCCTGCGTTCTCCAAGGCCACCTCCCTGAGAGCTCCCCAGGGGGTTCTCTCTGGCCCCCACCTCCACAGATCTACAGCAGTGGCTCCTCGTTCAAAGCACAAATCCATGTCTCCCGCCGAGGACTTAAAAACAACCAGGGCATCTGATTTTCCGTAGAGACACACCCAGCAGACAGAACCACAGAGTCAGTCGCCACACATGCGTAGTTCCCCATGGCACCTGTCTGTTTCTGCATGGAGTATTGTATCCCCCACCATGTCCCCATCTTCCATATCCCCACTGCTGCTTCAGCTTGCTGAACAGTACTAAGCCCCCACCTTGGGTACATATGTTCACTTCATCTTTCAATTATCTATGAGACAGGGGCTAATCACAACACCACAGACCAGTGAGAAGATTGAGGTACTAAGAGGCGCAGTGACTTTCCCAGGGTGACACAGCCAGCATATAGTAAGAACACTTGGAAAGCCCTGGATTATGCTTGACCCAAGCTCAAAGTTCAGTCTACTCTTCACGGAGTGCACAGAGGTGTGTCTTAATTTGTTCTGCCTTGATTTTTTTCAATAAACAAACAGGTGAGTGCATCCTACAAGTTACTTATATGGTTTTTCAGGCTGGCCTAGCCTGGGGCTTTCTCTGTCTTGTACTTTCCAGGAGGTACACAGACCAGACCCTGGCCTCCAGCCTGGCTCCAAGTATCAATTTCAGCATCCTACACTGTTTCCCTCACCCTACATTAGTACCCAGTTCAGAGGAGCATTAGCCACAACCAGGAATCACAGACACTGAAGGCAATGAAGCAGAAGAACCTCTGGCCTCCACCATGGCCACCAGGCCCTAACCTCCCTGTCAGGTGGTGCAACTGGGCCTCTCTAAGCCACTATCACAAGCTGCTAACTCTCTTCCAGCATAAAAATGTCCTTTGGTTTTCAAATGAACCAAGGCCAAAATCTCCAAGCAGATGGCTCTATTCCAATCTAGCAGCATACCTCTCAGTTTGCACACCCTCCCCTCTCAATCCCTAACCCCAATCCATGGAGATAAAGGATCAGGCTCCCCCAAAATATCTCTGTGCATTCACTGGGGCTACTTGAGCCATGAGCTAGCTGGGGCCAGGGGTCTTCAAGTTCAGCTCAGGGACAATGAGGACACCAACCTCCCGTGGACCACAAATTCCACAGGAGCGGAACAGCTGCCCTTTAAAGGACCCCCATAAACAGCCCACTTACTTGTCTCTCTAGTGATAAGATGGGTAGGAGCTCGTCCCTGGAACACAGACAGACCCAGGGCAGAGCCCACAGCGCTGGTCCAGCCCTCCAAGGAGACAAGGGAGAGAATGGTGCCGTTACCGCCCCACCTTGCTGACTGATGTTGTCAGCCTAGCTTTCACCCAACAAAGCCTCCACTTGCACCCTGATCACACGACATGTAGAATTGACCCCAGGGACAACAGTGGAATCCCAGAGGTCTACAGTGATTATTCCTTCCTCTGTCACCCTTCTTCCCGAGGAGATGTCCTCTAACACCTCCCAGGAACTGTATCTTGCTCTCTCCTCTCAGTGCCTGTGACAGTTAATTTCATACATCAACTTGCCTGTGCTAAGGGATAATCCTGAGGACATACTCCCTAGGTGTGTGGGCAGGGTATATCTCCACCTCAGCAGCATCTGAACCAAGACACTGAGGAAAGAAGAACCCCTGGCCTGTGGGGGCAGCCTCCTCTACCTAGTAAATGCCCAGGACAAAGAGGAGGGGGCGGGACAAAGGCACTCTCTCCCTTTGGCTGTCGATCCCCTGCCCTTGGACAGCAGAGCTCTGGATGTCAGGGCCTTCATGCTGTGGGTCTGATCTTGGTGTCCGCATTCTCTGATTCAGATTGTATTACATCACTGACTTTCTTGAGTCTCTCTCCATCTTGCAGGTGGCATCTCCTGGAGCTCCTCAGCCTCACAACCACATAAGCTAATTCCCATTATTAATAATTTCCCTCGTCTATACACCTACACACTTTCTGGCCTTTTGGATCTACTTCTCTGCAGAAGCTTGGTGCACACACGAACTCTTAAATTCATCCATCCAATCGTCATTCTCAAACTCACCCATTCAATTGGCAGTCAACTGATTACACATGTTAGTAATGGGTCCTGGGACAGAACGAGACAGAGGACAAGACCACTGCCTTTGTATGGTCTGGCATCATCTATTCATATCTTTTATTGTTTTGTTTCTGTTGGTTTGCTTGTTCATGTATTTAGAACAGGGTCTACAAGGTCTCACTACACAAATCCAACTCATAGTGATCCTCCTGTTTTCAACCTCCCAAGCACCTGGATTACAGGTGTGCCCACCACACCCAGTCTCAATAGTGGTCTCAGCACATCCTAGGGGGCGGGGCTGGCACAGCATGCCGATTCACCTCTCTTTTGTTGAAGGTATCACTACCTTTTCTCTATTTGGGTGCCAAACAGGCTTTCTCTTCTTCTCTCCAGGCCCTGGGGACAGGGAGCACAGGCCTACAAAGGGGGGAGGGGTGCGAGGGGAGTGCGCAGTGGTGGCGGCTTTGTTTCCCATGTTCCTCGTGCTCGAGATCCTCCAGGTTCTCTGTGTCTCTGTCACTTTCAAAACATCTGTTTATGGACTGGGGAGATAGCTCAGTAGAATAAGCACTTGCCTGGAAAGTGCAAGGTCCTGAGTTCAATCCCAGGTAACACAAAGAATGAACAAACAACAAACAACAAAAAACATCTTTTTGCCTGAAAGCTGCCTGCTTACTCAGCCTTCAAATTTCAACTATATTTTTTAAAATCTCAGCTCACAATAGCAATAGCCTGATGAGGAAGAACTCATCCAGTGGGAACTTCTTTTCAGACCCAAGAGATAAAGAGGCTGCAGACTGCACTTGTGGTTAATGTAGGAATGTGGAAGCGCACACGCTCATTTTCAATTATTTCATGACTATGTTGTCACAGTAACATTTGCTGCTCCATTTCAGCTTAGCCTTAGAAAGGAACATAATGACATACCCATTGTTAACTTTTAGTAACCTTAAAGTGAGAAAGAGCATTCCATAAATAGGATATAAAGCCAGAAAGCCAAAATATTGACAAGTATGACTGCATAAATATACACAGTCTCCTATGTGCAAAAACAAAATAAAATGAAGAAACCAGAGTCTAAAGACAACAACCAAGCTGCAGAAAAGGAGTAGCCACACTGCTACAGATATCAGCATATCTTCCATATGAAAAAGCTCTTGCAAATAAAACAGATATAGATAGATGTAGATGTACATATATAGATTATAAAACATGATAAAGACACTGAAACAACTTGCACGAAGAGAGACAACAGATAAATGAAAAAACAAGGAAAGAGTCTCAGTTTTGGTTACACATAATTACATAAGTGCCACCACGAGATTCTTCACAGGAAAGATGCAGAGCCCTGGTTCCTGGACGAGTACATTGGTGCCCCTAGGAACTTGGAGGAAATGCAAATTCTCAGATCCTATCCTCAGCCTACTCTACTGAACTCTACCACTGAGTTCAAAATACTGGGGCCAGGGAGATGGCTCAGTGGCTTAAGTGCCTGCCTGGCTACCACAAAGTACTGAGTTCAGTCCCTGATACCAAAAAAAAAAAAAAAAAAAAAAGGAAAAAAAAATACTGACAATGAGGAATCTGCATTGTGAAAGGCCTTTCAGGTTATTTGGTTTGGATTTATTCTACAGGAGAGACTTAGCAAAAACTCTGTTACTATTAGAAGTATTTAGATTAATGAAATTTGACCTTTTATCATCAAATACATTTATATCTATGAGGCAACAAGTTCATTCTCTAGGTATGTTTGTTCTTGTTGAAATCAGTCACATACACACAATCATACACACACACACACACACACACACACACATGACTAGAAAAACCTAAATAATAAAGAACTGAGTGATAATTTGTGGTAATGTATGAATATTATGCACTCATCAAAAAGAATGAAATGAATGTACGTATGCTCCAACCCAGAAAGATGCATAAGCAACACTGCTACGAAAAAAAAAGTACATTGCAGAATAGTATGTGTGACAAATCTAGAATGCTTTTCTTTTGTGAAATGCAAAGAATCTGGGTTATATTTCTACCGTTTTGCATGTTGCAAAAATTTCTGGAGTAATTCAGAAGAAGCTATCAATAAGTGGAACTGGGAATTTGCAGGGGAGGGGGAGAGGGATTTTTTCACCATATGCTCTCCTATGCTGTCTGAATTTTTGCCCTGGGCATGTATCACTTTTATAGTAATTAAAAAGTAGTTATAACTAATTAAACTTACAGAAAAAAGAAAGAGCAAGCCAGAGATGGAAACATGGCTAAGGGGGGAAGAAAATTAGGTCATTTGGATAAGCTGGGGACTCTTCAAGCCTGAGTGGGGCCTTGGGGAGCCCCGTGTGTTAGCTTCAGTCACACAGGTAGTGTAGTAAAGAAAAACTCAAAACTGTTCCACAAAATATGTGGATTCCAAAACAAAATTTAGTTACTTCACAGAAAAAGAAATTTCCACATCCATTAAACAAAACCAGAGCCTCTGAGCCTGCTTCCTTCTTGCTGTTGGAGTTTCTCGCACCCTGCTGAATGTGCTGTGGGCTCTTGGTGGCCACTGAGTTTCACTTGGTTCCAAGGAGAGGACAAGCAGGGAGTCTCAGTGACTTACTCCATGTGAGCATGAGAATAACTGGGCGCGTGTCAGTGTGTAGGAGTTAAGAAAGGCTGTGCCCAGGCACAGCTGTGTAAACATGGTCATTTTTCGAGGCTTGATTTACCAAGAGTTTTCATTAAAAGTGCCATAGGAAATTAATGAGAGAATGATGTAGAGTCCAAGCTCCTATTCCCAGGAAGTAGTTTAAGTAGGTAATGTATTTCACTCGCCAGCTCAGGTTGAATCAGCATGTTTGTTTAGTCCAAAAATGGATTTGGTTGAGTAGTCAATTATGAAAACCCCAATCCACACATTGTTAAGTCATCTGCCCAGCGAGGGGTCCTGCCTTTCAGGCACTGATCTGCTCAAACACCAGAAATCTACCCATCCGATGAATGAGTAGCATTGTCTGTTCCATTAGTCTTTTCATCCAGTTTCATCTCTGTTATCACCACAAGCCAGTCCTCCCACCTATTCATCCATCTTTCTATTCCCTTTCCATTTTCCATCCATTCTATCTATCCAGCTTACCTATTCCATCCACCCTTCTGTTTTACAAGCTCACTGGCCAACCACACCTTTCCACCTAGTCATCCATGTGTGTACTCATCCATCCTTCCAAAGCACAGCCCATCATTATTCCTCTGTCCTAAACATCCATCAGTCCTATCTAGTTATCAACATCCCCACCATCCCTCTCATCATGTATTACCTATCCATCCCATCCTCCAACCCATACATTCAACAATTCCATCTCTTTAGCCTACTAATAGCCTGAACTTCATTATGCTCTGGAGGCAAAGATACCGAGGCAACTGAAATCTAATGCTTAAGAAGAAAAGAATGCCTAAAACCCTGATATTTTATTTAAGCCCCACTAAGCTCCCCTTATGGAGGACATATCTTGGCATTCTCAACAGCCAGTCTTTATTCAAACTACACATCCTTCCTTCTTCCCCGCCCAGCCTCTCCCACTGATCTCTGGCCAAATAGTACCTCGAGGTCTCCAAAACAGAAACCACATCAAGATCAAAACTAGCCTTTAACCTCCAGTATCTATCCTGGGTCCATCACCAGGTGGTCCTTTCCATCCTTCATCCCCACTCCAACTCTGATCTCTAGCTTGAGGTGAAATACCAGCCCTGACAGACCCACACCTTGGCCTATTCTACACCCTGGTCCGACCTGGCCTAAAACTTGCAATCCAGTGCCATTGGGCAAGACTTTGACCAAAAAATGTGCCTTCCAACTGGGAAAGCAAACAATCTAACATGTGACAAGCACAGTGAGACAGGAATTACAGGATGTGCTTTCTGTCTGATGTCCAACTTCATCTTCACCTCAATTCCCTAAGATCATCAAAAAGGTTCAGAGAAGGAACTAAGGATCAGAGAACATAAGCAACTTGTTAAAATCACAGCAGCTAAGAATTCAAGAATTTAAACCCAGGTCTGATTCTAAGGCTTTAGCTCTTTCTACTCCAACAAGAGGACAGTTTCTGAGCTAACCCACAGGAAAAAAATGAGAATGGTAAGAAACAAAAATTTCCTAGTGGTTCTCCAACCAAGGAAAAAACAGTGCCACGAATTACAAATTATGGTATTTATAGTGTGGTGTTACGTGCTAGCTAAAGGCTTTCTGTAAGTTTTTTCATTCCAAAGGAAGATTGCTTGGATGGTGCTTCCGGAAGCATCTTCACATACCACAGTTGGGCAAGTTCAGGATCAAGAATCCCAGGATCTGGGGCATGGACCTTGTCCTTTAAGCTGTATAACATGAACAACACATCTGCCTTGAACAAATGCTTAAAGTAAGATAAAGTGTTCATGATTCTGCAAATATATAGAGGCTCTGCTCCTCCTACACTGTCTTGCTGTGGTACCGTGGCCAGCTTACTTCACCTCCTCTATCCTGTTTCTCTCCTGTGGAAAGAACAAGACACAGCAAGATGGCTACATTCAAGCAATGCCATTTCCATTTCTCTGAGACTGTTTTCATGTTTGCATTTGCCAGGATCTGTCTGTGGCTCGAAGACAAGGAGATAAGCAAAACTAGACGCAGTCACTGCCCTGTTGAAGTACACAGTCTAGGGAAATGGATACATAACAATGAGTGAATGATTTTGATCAACCATCTACTGTCATGGGGTTTCAGTTTACTTCTCATGTAACAGTATGTTTTACCTTTTCCTTATTGCTGGCGATTGGATTCCCAAGTCTTCCTCTATTATAAAGAATTCCACACATCTTTACCATATATGCTTTATGACACCTCTGGTTATTTATTTCTTTAAGATATGGAGTCCAAATACATGAGTATTTGAAAAGCTATCAATCACACATTGCAGAGCTGCTTTCCAAAAGTCTGAAACAATTTCCATCCCCACAGTTTATAAAAGTACCCATCACAGGCACGCTTGCCAGCACAGTTCTTTCTTTCTAGAATGACTCTTACATTGCTGCTACATACACACTCATATAATTTTGCATGAATTGTATTGTAACTATGTGACTATGATCTTCTCCTGCAAACTAGAATTTTAATGCAAATTTATTTATTTATTATCCAGAGATCAAACTGAAGGTCTCGTATGTGGTAGACAAGTGCTCACCCCTACTCTTTTTTATTTTCATCTTGAGATGAGGTCTACCTAAGTGGCCTAGAATGGCCTTGAGTTCGCAATGCTCCTGCCTCACCTTCCCTAGTAGCTGAGGTCATAGCTGTGTTCCACTGCACCTGGCTTATATTCTTTTCACATTGCCTTTCCCTTACTTCCCAGCTCCCCTACCCACACTACCCACTTACTAACCCATGTTCCTAGGGACCCACGTTAAGACCTAGCCTACATCATTTCCTATCTTTATTCTTGCTCATAAAACTATATGTAGACATAAACTTACACGCCCCATATACATACTCACAAACAGGAGTTTGGTGCTGTTTATCTTTTTAAAATTGTACCACATTATACATACACCTCAGCATCTTGCTTTGCTCATTCAGTAATAATGACGCTTCCATTAAATGAAGTAATGTCTACGGAATGCCAGGACAGGAGGGCTGAGTAGGTGTTATTTATTATTGTTGTTGCTGTTATAAATCAAAAAGAACTGGTATCCCTCCAAAAGCTGTGAGGTTCACAGCTAAGGTGGTCCCCACAGTCCTTGAGACCTTGTTTGGAAAGAATAGGACACAGAAAGGTGGCTACATTCAAGCTAGCCATTTCCATCTTCTCTGAGACTGTTTCTATATTTGCATTTGCCAGGGTCTGTCTGTGGTTCCAAGACAGGCTAAGCAAAACTAGACATAGTCACTGCCCTATTGAAGTATGCAGTCTAGGGAAGAGGATACATAATAATAATGAGTGAGTGATTTTGATCGATGTGTGTAGTCATTAAGGGAGGTCAGTTATCCAAGGGCAGGAGACATTAAGTCTATGAGTATGCACTACACTGTGGTGTGCAGGAGGACTTTTCTGATGAGGTAGAGGAACTTCAGCCATGGTTAATGAAATAAAAAAGAGGAATCTTCCAGATGGAAGAATAAGCACGCACAAAGGTCCAGAGGCAGGCAACAGGCAGCATGGCCCTCGGAGAGCCAGAGGAAAGGCAGCAGGGTTTCTGAGCAAAGGGCAGACTAATCACCCATGAGGGCCAAGAATACCGGCAGCCCTGCAAGAGCTTAAGAAACAAGTTTTCTCCCACTGTCCCAGATCCCATAGGACTAAGCAGGCCCTGTCACTGTGGCAACCTTGATTGAGTACTGGGACAGCCTATGTAAGCACTTGGTGCACAGCACAGCAGCCTTGCAAAGACCATGAGAACTACAAATTACCGTCATTGTTTTAGAGACAGAAAATGAGATGCAAGTAGATAAGAAATCTCCTTTCTCACACAGGCTGGAACAGGGCAGGGCCAGGGCTTCAATATAGGATCTCTGATGCGCCATGCTTCCAAGGACACCCAATCCTGCTGCATCAGGTCCCCAGTCTTGATTTACCAGCTACTTCCTGGGGGCCTCACAAGACTCTGGTGCAGGGTGAGGTCCAGAGTCAATTTCATGAACACCCATGCTCTTACCCTCCTCTTCCACTTGCCCCCTCTCCAAGTCCATTGCCTCTATCCCAGCCAAGACACACACAAGGTGCGCTCCAACTCCACAAAACTCATCTATGCTGCAGGTGGGATCTAGGAGCTCTTCCCAGGGTACCCCTGCTCCTTCCAGCCCTTGGAAACTGCTGGAGGCACCTTTAAGTCCCAGCTCTTGTGTCCCTGCACCCACAGTAAGCCCCCACACCCACTCCCTTGAGATATCTGTTCCCTATTCTGGGCTTCCTTGAAGTTTGGTCCTCTCTCTCTCTTCATCCCATAAATATTAATGAGGTCCCTGCCACATGTAAGACAGGATGGAAGGCGTTGGATATACCACAGAGAACAAGGCACGCATGCTCCTTGATCTCATGGGACCCATCTGAGAAGACAGACAGTAAATGAAAAGGAAATGCGTATATAATTTGTTAGGTGGGTAAAAGGCTACGAAGGCACCTAGTACAGAGAAGGCGGAAGAAACAGTAGGAAAAGAGGTCTCTGAGCAGATGACACACGCGTCAGAGAAGGAGTTGGTGACAGAAGTGGATTGAGCCCTGTGGCTGCCCACAGGACAGCAGCGCCAAAACTGTTAGAGGCTCCACCTATGCGTATTTGAACAACAGCAGGGAAGCCCCTGGCTAGGGGAGAGAAAATCAGGAGAAGCACAAAATCACAGACAGGACCATGGCTTACTCTGAACAGGACCACCTCTGAGTCAAGGAGTAAGTAATCTGCTTAACACTATCTACAGGACAGAGGCAACACTGGAAGGAGGGCAGTAAGGGAGAGGCTCCCACACGGGTCAGGCCACAGAAGATAGCGGCTCAGACTCCATGGGGTGACAGGGAAGAATGAAGGCCTCAGATGCCAGACACATTGTGAAGGTAAAGACAACAAGGACTACTCAGGGTTCGATGTGGAGAGAGAGGAAGAGGTATCAAAGGGATGGCCTGGTGCCCAGCCCCACCCTGCACTGTGACTATTCCACGTGTGTCATCCCCATAGCAACTTAATGCTCTGCCTGTGCAGTCCGGCTCAAAGCTATGTCCATACACATCTGTTGGGTGGGTGAGTCATGGGCACCCCTGAGCAGCTTCTTGAGCTCTCCCTTTGTTGCAGTGGCCTGCAGAGAAGAGACAGGGGTCATCCTGTCCCCACAGCCCCCTTTGTCTCCAAAGAGGTTCATACCTTTCCGCTTCCAGAGGCCATGAGCTGATAGTGTACTAAACAGAGAGACGAAGGATCTGCACAACGGGACCAGACAGCTTGTTCCTGGAGCGGGGGCCCAGAACAGCCACTTCTGGGCCCCATCCTCTCCCTTGGCAGATGGCGCTCTTCAAGTCCAGCAGCACACATTTCACAAGCTCAGTGCAATGGGCCTTCATGAGGCCAGGGTGACCCTGCCTCTAACCCTGCTCAAGATGGGTAGCAATGACTGTCCCTTTAATACAGATGAGAAAGCCAAAGTCTACAAAGTGGCAGGAATGCATGATATAAGATGCAAATGGCCCCTTCTGTTTTCTTGCATGAACATGTGTGGGCTGAAGTAATTAATGATCTTTTTAGCAGCATGGGCTTTGAAGTAATGCAACTCGGGATACAGTTCTGGTATTTATCCTCCATATGTGACCTGGAGCTACTACCATAAAGCCTTGGTCTCCCCATCTGCAAAAATGAGGGTAAGAAGTCATCTATCTGACAGGCTTATAAAACAAGACTTTTATTAGACAGATGATAGATATAACATTCTTGGCATAGAAACTCATAGTAGGAACTCCATGCACACAGAAATACTGATGCTGTTATTATCATAGAAATGGTATGGGTTCAGCCAGCGCTGGGCTCCACCCTGGGCTCCTCTACTATGTGTGCTGCGTCCGACACCACCAGAAGACTCCACGTGGTTAGCAGTGATAGCCCTGGCTCCAGCGCTCCCCTGCTGGGCGACCTTTGGGCAAGCCACCACATTTCTCCAAACCTCCGTGCCCATGAATATAAAATAAGAATAACTCTGCCACCTGCCTCAGTGGGGCCTGGGGCTCACTGAGAATGATCACGCATATGAAGCTCGCAGTACAGTGTCTGGGGACAGCCAGGAGCTCATTGTTGTCAGAACCAGACAGGCAGCCGCGGGTTCCAACACATATTTGCCACAGAACAGCAGCCTCCAAGGCATTGTTAATAGCAGCTTCCCATGAAAGAAGCCCTGGCTTGCTCTTTTCTATCATACCCAGAGTAGCATGCACCAGACTGCCAGGGCCAAGGTGCTCCTGGTCATCTTGGGGATGTCATCCTGGATGTCCATCCGCCCCCTACTAGTTTCCTGCCCAATTCTTCAGCTCCCGTAACCGCCCTCTGAATCCCACACAAAGTTCTACCACAATGTTCATTACACTACATTTAAACTACCTGTTAAATTCTCTGCCCGCCCCAGAGGTGATATATTAGAATGAAGGAACACTTACAGCGTGGGCGTGGGGGGATAGGAATCACATGTGCCATCAGCTCTCTATTCCAGAACTTGCCATGGCATGTTGTAGAAAACGGAGCTTGATACAACAAAGTTAAATGGGTATGCTGATAGCTGGAGAAAAGAAGCGAGGAAAAGAGAAAGGGAGAGAGGAGGAAGAAGGAGGTTGGAAAGGCAGAAGAGGTCTGGGCACCACTACTGCCTTCTGCTAGGAGCTTTCTCTGCCCTCCCTGGCTGATTTCTATTCCTTGGACTTGTTATTCCACTCATTTGGGGCCCTTCATCTACAAAGCAAATGTATGGCGCCAGCCCTGATGTGACATCAGTTTCTCTCAAGGAGTTAACCAAGGTGAATCAGAACTGGCTCCAGCACAGATGCACTTTAAACACAGATCCCATTTCCCTACACTTCACCTGGATGAAGCACATTCCCCATTCACTCTTCTAAGAGGCAATGAAGAGCAAAAGAAAAATGAACAATTTATTCTCTTGCTTAAGTATGCCACAGAGATGAGCTAGCCAGATGTCTTGGCCAACATCTCACAGTCTGGAGAAGAGCTTGGTGTAACCTCCCAGGCTGGCTGGCATCTACCAGGGAGGGAGCCCTAGCTGGGTGGGGCTCCATCTTTTCTCTCTAGTGGGTAGGACAGGTCCTCCCTGCTCCAGCCATCCTCAGCTGCAGGCTATGCTGACCTGCTTGGGCCCATGCCCACCACGCAGTGTTAGGAAAGAACACTCCCTAAGCCCTGTCTCCAGAGAGGGACAAGACTCCCATTTGTGTCCTACAGGGCACAGCACCAGTGGCACACACATCCTTCCAGCCTCTGGTCGCTCCCTATCCTGCAGGCAGTGAATTGTCCAAACAGCAAGAACTTAGCACACTGGGCTCAACCCAGCCTGCTTTGCCCTCTCTGTACTTTCTGTGAAGCAAGCCATGCGCACCTCCTCTTCACTGGGGAGCAGGTGTAAAGGTCTCTAATTCAAGAGCAATGTGCTAAGAAGCCAACTTGGCAGCTACACATGCGAAGCCACATTCTCCAATCGGCTTCATGGGTTAGAATGTTGGCCTTCTTGCCTCTCCATTTCACCCCTCTTGTGTTTTTCTCTCACTTTGTTGCCAACTTGAGAGAACAGAAAGGGCATGGCTGAGAGGGTGGGTGGGGAGGAGGAATTGGACAAGGTCAGTGTTCCCTGCCTGGGGTTCCCAGACGCCTAAGGGTCTTCACAAGCAGCAATGAGTTTGTGAGCTATTTTCAATACTTTAAAGAGCCTAACAGAATCGTGCATTTACCCACGATCAGAATGCACTAGCCAAGTAAGTGCCAAGTGTCTGCTTCAGGCTGGAACAATTCCCAATCAGTGAGGTCACACAGCCCTTTGTCCATTCTGATTGGTGGGGACTGAGCTGTGGTCCTACAGGGACCCCTGTGGCTTGACAATTAAGGGATGCCAGTTTCCCCAGCCCCTCTGCTTGACTGCATGAGAAACTTTAGCCCCTTGGCAAGGCTGGCTGCTGCTTTGAAAGGCGAAATTGAAATGAGGTACATTGGGGAAGTGAACAGGGGAGCCTCAATCTTAGATGAAGGCAATAAGAATGAGGTCCTAAGAAGGTGCCTTTCCCAGAGCGGAGGAACAGAACCACCTGCTGAGAAAGGCCAAGATTCCCTGCTCAAGGCAGAACATGTGCAAGACACAGAGGAATCGTGCGAGGAGCTGGGGTTCAGCAGCAGGGCGGCCAAAGCGTAGGCAGGACAGCTGTGCGCTGCTCCTGCAAGCTGCACCTTCCTCTCATCTTCCTCTGAGGCCCGTGCCTTTGTTCACACACTGCTTCTAATGGACCTTAAGAACCTCTGGAAGCTCTGACGAACCTTCCCCCCACCCTTGGCAGAGAGCTTCCCCTGTAATTGCAGCAGATGGGTGGGATCTGGGGAAGAGTTGATCTGTGCCAACAGGTCTACAAAGACAGTAATAAAAATGGAGGAAAGAATCCATGTGCCTCCATATATGTGGTCTATGCCCTACCTCTATTGCTATCCCTAAGGCGACCTCAGCACACAGAAGAGAGGGGACCTCCTTTCCACCATGCTCAGTGGAGCTCGTATGTCATCTCTTTCTTCTACCCTTCCTCCAGATATTCCTATTATACCCAAATCTGGTGGATACAACAAGCCTGCCATCCTCACCCCAGGGGTTCCTGGGAAAGCAAACACTGACAGTGACAGAGACCCTATCCTAGCCCTCATTCTATACAGGTTCCAAGTGCTCAGTTCCCAAGTTTACATTCCCAGTGGAAGGAAGAAAAGCACCATTTAACCCTAGGGGGAGTGATGTTCTCTAGAATGATGCCATTAGATGACCTGCCCTGGGAGGGCATCAGGCATGTGGTCAGCCATTAATAGACAAGTCAGAACCTTCCTCTGCATTTGACTGTTATTATTTGGCCTTACCCCAATCATTCAGCACCCTACAAGGGACAAGGTTTTGCCACTGCTTCAAGGGGTACCAACTTCTAACTGTGCTTTATCTTGCCTCAATTCTTGCATTCCAGAGAGCTTAGCCACTGCTCTGTTCCTCTCTGGCTGCCATTCAGATCACAAACTGGAAGAAGCCAAGACAGACAGGGGAGACCACAGTGCTGCAGCCACAGGAACTAGAGTCATGTTCCCACAGTCCAGGGAAAACAGAGATGAGCTCTGAGTCTCAGCAGCACCCACATGATGGAGAAGGCTGGAGTTTTACCTGGGAGGTCAAATCTGCGTGGCTTAGTCAGTTTGAGGGGGCAAATTTAAGGATGATTTCCAGGTTTCTAGTTTAGCCTGGTTGCTGAAGAGATTCATGAAGGAGGGACAAAAAAAAAAAGAAATAGTTTGGGATGGTAAAACTTCTGGGGGTGGGGGAGTCATATAGGTAGCAACAGACAAAAGTGCTATTGGTGGCATGCTGAGTATGGCCCTCCAGGCCACTGGGCAGTATGTGGGTCTGGAGTTTAGGTGCGACATCTTCATCAGAGCGCTAAATATGGAGATTATCAGCATTTGGAAAGTGACATGAAAGCAACAACAGGGAATAGAGTGGAAAAGATAAAAAGTGAGCTGAGGCCAAAGACCTGGCAGCACTGACAGAGGAAGCTTAGTGGAAGGAGCAGCAAGCCCTGTCAGGTGCTGAAGGGGGTGGGGAGGAAGGGGAAGGACTGCGGGAAGGTCAAGAGGCAGCCTGCAACCAGACTGTAAAGGTCCAGAAGCCAAGAGAGACGCTTGGAGTTGGTAAATAGGAAGTCACGTGGTGTCCTGGGCTGGAGCACTTCCCCTGGAGTGGGGAGGGTGGAGGCCAGATGACAGGCACTGAGAAATGACTTGGCAGACACCCTCACAGGAAGCATGGCTGGGGCGGGAAGGAGAGAGACAGGGTGAGAGCCAAAAGGGGTGCAGAGTCAGGGATGGGGTGGTGTTTTTTAGGTGTATTTTTAAAATGCAAATAAAGCGTGTTCATGGGATAAAGGAAGCAGAGAAGTGAGAGAAGGGGGGAGGGTGGGGGTGCCAAGTCTGGCGGCAATGCGCCTGCTAACTCAGGTGCAGGGCCCTCAGCACTTCCTCACACACATTCAGCAGCAAGATTCAGGCAGATGTTCTGCTTAGGGTCAACTTTTGGTGAAGCAGGAGATAAGGCTGCTCAGGAGGGGCAGTGAGTGAGTCTGCCCCAGGGAAGAGGTGGTCCCAGCCTGGAGCCCGTGGTCTGTAGTGCCCATGAGTCCGAACTCAGGGACTGAGTTCAGTGGTAGGTGCAAAGCTCTGAGGCCTGGGGATGCTGGGTGGCCCTGATCCACACAAGCCTTCTCTTTCACTACTCCACTTGATCCTACTCTTTCTAAATCAATTGGTTTATTCTAAGATGTTTGTGACCAACCTTTCCCATAATTTTGAATCGTAACAGTGCCTTTGGAACTAAACACTTCAGCAATCCTCAAATCCTCCTGGCTGTCTCACTGCTCTGTATCAAGAAGCTCTACCACCCCCTCACCCTCACCCAGCCTCTCGGTGATCCTTCACCTTGGGGATTTTGCCACAAACTGGCAGAGCAATAGCAGGACAAACAACAAAACAGAAAGCAAAACCTCACTGTGGCTTTGTGGCTTCCAAAAGTAGCTTCCAGATGTTCAGGTTGATCTGACAACCACTAATGAGCATCCATCCGTCCGTCCATCCATCCGTCCATCCATCCATCCATCCATCCATCCATCCATCCATCCATCCATAATACAGGCTGCAAGTACTATCCTAGGTGCTGGGGACACAGCAAAAACAGAAAGGCCGAACCTCCTCTCTCAGTGGGGCATGGATGACACCCTGGGACAAAGGTGCCCCAAAGCAGTGAGTTCTGAGCTGGGCACTATACAAGCCTGAAAGCTTTAGAAGCATAACTGCAAGAACAGGAGTTTTACCCCCTTTCTTAACTGGCAACTGAGGCCCACAGTGAGGTACATCCAGGATTCATCCCCAAGCTGGCCTTCCTCTGAAGTTTGTGCTCCAGCAACACGTTACCTGGCGCTCTCAGATTCTCACAGGCACATGAATCACTGGGGATCTTGTTAAAAGGTAGATTCTGAGTCCATTAGTTGGAGGTGGAGGCTGGGAGCTATATTTCTAAAAAAACTTCTTAGAGACACCTTGGATTGCACACTAGAAAACAGTCTAGTATTTCCCAAATTCATCTGGTCATGAACCCCTCATCTCTGGAGTACTCATTAATAGTTCTTCCCTCATTCCCTAAATGAATGAATTAATGACTGGAGGGTGGATGGATGGATGGATGGATGGATAGATGGTTGCCATCCATGGGCCTCCCTGCCTGCCTTAGATTCCCTATTTGCATAACTGACCATTTGCCTCAGTTGCCCTGTTGAGCTTATAGCTCCTCACTGGGACTGCAGACTCTCCACATGCCCCTTCACTAGACTAGGGCCCCACTGCTGCAGTAGCTCCCTCCCCTGGGCTAGGCCCTGGTCCAGCCAGAAAAAGGACAAGGGCTGAATCCTGGGCTCACTGGTCACCCTCTTCCATGGCTTTTTTCTAGAACCTCCTCTCAACCCTAGGCTAGAAGGCCAGACCCTTGCCTCTCTGTCCTAAACTTTCATCAAGCCCGAAAAAAAATAGCATGCCAATGCTTTGAGTGTGCTCCTCAGTAAGTATTAAATGTAGAAAATGGAAAGCATCATGCCAAAGAGGCCAGGGCTAAGATTCGTGGGTTTCCTGAGTTCTCACTTAACACATCCAAGCTGGGGAACGGTGCAGCAATGCAGGAGCTCTGAGCCATCAGCCAGACCCTCACCCCAGCTCCTTTGTGAATTGTGCTAAGCAGTTTAAGAACCCTAACACTTGCCAGTGCTCCTCTGAGGAGCTCCCTAAGCTCATGGCCACAAACATGGTCACCTTGAGACAACTCTGGGTGGTGCTTCAGTCTGTGGGGACAGATTCTAGTACCACTGTTGCTGGGCCTCATAATAAAATGGGGGGGAGGGGTTAAGAAGGATTGCAGTAAACAGGAGCCCAAATATGGGCTAACAGTGGAAGGGGCCTTGGCTCCAACACCACCCAGCATCTCAGTCTTTCCTCTGCTTGGGCAGATGAAAGGCAACAATGGCGGGCGAATCTCCTGAACAGTGCTTGTTCTCCAGGGTCCTGCTCCTAGGTGCTCTCCTTCTGAGGTCAAGCACACGGCCTTGGAACCTGTAGTTTAAGCAGAAACCCACATGACAGATAAGCCCATGCACTTAGCAGTCCCAGGAGGTTTGAACTCATGCTTCCCCTCCCAAGCTGTGTGATCTTAGACAAGAAACTCAGTCTCTTTAAACTTCAGTTCCTGCAACTGCAAAGGGAAGGGCTTCTTAGGAGCGTTGGAAGGTGCAAGAGCACAATGTGCAGCTCTTAGCACGGGGCCAGAGCGCTCAAGGAAGGACAACTGCCAGGATGAAGGTAAGAACGCTGGAGCAGAAAGAAATACAAACCTGACTTGCCCCAAACACAGCTTGCAGCCTTGGCCTCCCTCTGGCTGCTCCCATGGCTTAGATTCCCCACATTATGCACCTACAACCAGACCTACTCAGGCTTGAAGACCCTGCGGAAGGGAAAGCCATTCCTGGTCCTTTCCTCAACCTGCATATATATGCCTGGTGCTCCCCAGGCCTTTGGCAGCCTACAACTGTCCTTGGGGGAGGGAACTTGGCTTTCAGCGATATTTGCATCATGACCTCGGCCGAAGGCCATTACTTTAGATGAGCAGTTCATGTTCCTACGAGGGAGTCTGTGGGTCTCAAGCAGGTGGAAGTAGACCAAGGCCCGGCCGACCCTCCCAGTTGATAGAGCTGTGGGGCTGAAGCCTGGCTAAAAGAAAGACCAAGGAAAGGAGGGTCCTGGGTGCAGTGAGGAGGGAGATATCAAGGTCAAGTTGAAGAAGAGGCTGTAACTGATAGTGCAGCTGGGATGGAGAGGAAGAGGACACCACACAGAAGGTACAATTTGGTGTCCACGGCAGTGGCAGGCCAGAGGAAGAGAAAGGACCAGAAGGGAAAGGGGAGGGAGATAGACCAAGCAGCTTGGTAGAGAAGAAAAGGTAGTGAGAAGAGGGCAGAGATAGAACAAACTCAAACTCTGGTAAGCACACATGGCTGCGCCAAGGTAAAACGCAGGCAATGGAAGAGCAAACCGACGTGCTGAGTCAGCCCAGGCGCGCAGGCTTTCCATTTTAATTTCCTTCCCTGATGCAACTTTTGTGACATTTGTACCAGGGCAGAAGGAACAGAAGTGTGACTTAGGGTCTGTGATTGATGTCGTGGGTTCTGTGCACTCCTGACTGTCCCGTCAGCCCTAGAGGCGCAGGACTCAGGGCAAGAGAGATGCCGAGCAGAGGCCTTGATTCCCTTCTTACCCACCTCTCCCCACCCAAGGCCTGCCTTCCCCAGGAACACCCTGCCCTCATCAACTCCTTGCTCCTTCAGAGACTTGTGGTTGCCGAACCCCGGAGGCCTTGCTCGGAACCCGTACACCTCCCACTGCCCTTCCGCTTCCGCCAACAGCTCCAGCTAGACGGTGAACACTCAGCCCCTGCTCCCGCCCAGCTACGCACCTGCGCAGAAGAGCTTCCACCACAGAGACTCTTCCGGCTCCGGATCTTCAGTGCTTCAGTGGTGGTCTTGCAGGTCTCGGCTTAACATTGTTTGCCTGGGTGCTTTCCTTGGCCCCTTCTGTCTAGCCAGTTGCCTCTCTTCATTTATTATTTTTATCGTGGTAAAATACACATAATATAAAATGGGCCATCTCCACCATTTCTAATTGTATCATTAAGTGGCACTCGGTATATTCACATTGCTGTATTAATACCAACACCCTCCATCTGCAAAACTTTGCAATCTGCAAAACGGAAACTGTAAGCACGAATTCCTCCCTTCGTCCTCCTAGCCCGTCAGCCACCACCTACTCTCTGTCTCGGTCAGTTCAAGTACTGTAAACACCTCATGGAAGCAGAATCACACCACTGCCCTATTGTGCCTCACTGGATTCTTTCAGCATAGCGTCCTCAAGGTTCGTTCAGTCTGTAGCATGTATCGGAATTTCTTTCCTCTTTGAGGAGTAGGGCTACACTACATTTACTTATGCACCCTTCCATCCATGGTCGCTTGAGTGGCTTCTGTCTTTCACAGTGAATAAAGCTGCTTAGAGTTCTATCTGACTGCCCTTGTTAAGCACACATATCACAGAAAGTTGCTCCAGCCCCAGAGTATTCTGGGAGTTCTGGAATTGGCACAGGCCCTCAATAAACACCTGCTAAAGGACTAAGTAAACCTTCCCGTTTTCCAAGTGTCACATCCATGGGCTTATTAATCTAAACTTCCAAGTAGGGCCTTTAAGAAAGGCAGAGCCTGGAGTCAGAAGGGAGATCTTCCTTAAGGTGCGGGAGCCCTGGCTGAACAGAAAAGCTCTGGTAATCCCTAAAATCCTCCATGCAGAGAGCCAACCCTGTCAGGGAGTGAACCCAGGAGGGCTCTGGTACCTACCCTTCCCTTAGCCTAGCTACACTTCCTCTAATTTATCAGCACCCTCACATTTCTCAAGTTCGATTATTCTGACTGCATCAAAGCAAGACACTTCTGTCTGAAGTAAGACATCATAAACAAAACAGTCAGATGAGAGGTCTGGTGAAGTTACCTGGAAGTTCTAAAGCTGACAAAGCACAATACTTGAAAAATAAAATTTCTGAGAATCAACCAAATAATTTTTAAATTGACCCCGAGAATTTGACTTTTACTATGCGTGAAGGATATGAATAACCAAATCACAAAAAAGAGAAACTCAAACAGCTAGCAAGTGTATTTCAACTTATTAGTAATCAGAGCAATGTAAATTAAACAGTAAGATGTCCCTTGAATTTCCTAAGAATGGCAATATTAGAAAGATGGATAATATTAGGTGTTGATGAGGATATGGGAAGAGAGATACAGGGTTAACAGAACTGAGACTTGGCATGGCAGTTCTGGAAAACATTATGGAAAAGTGTAGGAAATTAGCAGACTAACTCGGGAATCTCAATCACCCACTTGTACTGTCCAGAGTCTTTCCCAGAAAGGATCCTAACATGGTAGGTACAAGTCTGTTCTTTAGAACTTCATTCATGGTGGGGAAAAGTTGAGAAGCCAGGGGTTTGTCCCAAGGGAAAGTACATAAAATGAGATAGATGTCTAATTCATAATGCAACCTAGCAATCAGAACTTCCAAACTAGATGCAAGAGGAGCTGGGGTAGATCTTCAAAATATATCATTGAGTAAATAAAGTAAGAAAAGAGGTGAGAAGCATAGCTCAGTTCTTATTTATAGAAATTAAACTGCTGGCCAGATAGCTCAGCAGACTAAAGCACCTGCTTAGGCAGAGCACAGCGGCCAGGGTTTAATCCCCAGCAGGCTGTGCCAGACCCAGCCCTGGGGCACACTGAGACAGGGATTGAGACTGGGTGTGGTGGCGCATGCCTGTAATCCCTGCACTTTTGGGAGGCTGAAAACAAGAGGATCACTAGGAGTCCCATCTACATAGTAAGACCCTATAGACCCTGTACCAAATACATAAAAAAGAAATTAAATACATATACATACAAATAGCCTTATGTATTTATGAATATCCATATATAGTTCAAAATGTATCAGGCTAGGTATGTATTAAAGAGGGCAACCATAGGACTGGTGATGAAGGGGGGAAATTTTAAATGAAACAAACGATCTTGCACAGACAAATGATGTCATAAAATGTGATGAAGGGTAGGAAGAATCCAGCGTTATGCTCCTGAGGTTAGGTGCCGGGAAAGGGAACAGGCAACAAAACAAACAACAAACAATATTAACTGTGCCTTCCACATGACTCAGGAAAGTTATCCTGTAACATTTTCCTCTTTCTGCTTCCTTAGAACAAAACGTCACAGGAGATGAGAGTTCTGGTGGTTCTAAACGTAGGGGCTTCTCATCCTGCTATGGTTAAAAGGTCTGCATTCAGATCTTGTCTCCAGGCAGATACATTTGGACAAGTGAAACCCCAACAGTTACCTCTCCTGGGCTGAACTGGACAGTGCCGCTGCCCACACCGAGATGTCAGAAGGGCTGTGGATGAGGATGGGTGATCCACTAGATGGGAACTAAAAGCTCAGCAAGCGCACCCTCTTTCACCCACTGCCTGTGAGCCTGGAGGCATAGGCAGGCAGGCTTCTGGCAGAGGTAGGAAAGTCACTATCTTTGGCAAACCAAGCCAGCCTGACCACTGGGAAGATCTGCTATTAGAAGGGGCTCAAACCAGTGACCTTTTAGTCCTCTTTGAACAACTCTAGCTTCTTTCTTTTTTGTTGATGAAAGAGCTCCCCAATCCGCCATTACCCAGATGGGGTGAAAAATACTATTATTTCCATTTTATAAGTGAGCAAATGGAAGGCAAAATGATTCGCTCACAGCCTCAAAGGTTGCTAGGGTTATAAGCAGGGCTGGAGGACTAGCATCAAGACTTCTGGACTGAACCATGCCCTCCTCCCAGCCACCCTGCTGTGGATCAGCCTTCAGGGACTGCACCTGTGAGAGGACCATCAGGGCAGGCTCCCACAGGTCCCTAGACAGTGGAGATGCTACTATGAAGTGGCTATTTTCATGCTGGGAATATTTTAACATGGATAGAAAATAAACCATTAAACTTTCACCTCCTCGTGCCAAGGAAGGTGTCAAATGCCCACATATTATCAACTTAGTCTCTATCCTGGACACCACTCTTGGTATGGCCCTAGAGGAAGCAAGCGGTAGGCTATGCTGGGGAAAGGGAAAGGAATTAGGCACAGATGGGAAGACAAACCCTGGCCCGGACCTGAGACACCTCTACCACACCTGCTCATCTCACAGAAGGCCACCAACCGCTCACCCAAAATGCCTGCACATTCTCGGCTAATACACTTGTGTCTCTGATGGTCAAAATTTCAAAGTCCCTTTAAAGTTACAACTGTCACACTTGCTTACTTTCAATCAATAAATAGATGTAGTTATTTAATAATGGAATTTATTCTGTTTTCTATTTGAAAACCTAGAAGATGAGCACTTTTTTTTTTGAAGTTTCTAGATTATAATTGCACCTAGTTGAATATAAATGAGACAGCAGAAGAGAGGCAGCTGATTTATATGGCAACATAAGCCTTTATTTCTACTCTAGACCATATGGGACAGTCTCAAATAAATTTTAAGAGGTATTTGGTGGTCTTGGTAATTTAATTACACATACTTTATTTTTGGCATCACAACAGTAGCTTATAACAATGATTTTCAAGGATATGATGGGCATCCCTTTAGAAATCAATTGTTTAAAATTTTTCAAAAACACAGAGATAAATAGATGGAAGGTATAAATGATTTTCACTAGAAGGCACTCCAAAAGAGAGGAGTCATAAATATGAACCCCCGTTCCACCCAGGTCCTCGCTGCCTGCGGGTGCAACAATCTCACCAGCAATTGGATAAGCACAATGCCTTTCTCTGCTGTTAGACTTTTCCTGGGCTGCCCTGGTGCTCCTGGTTTGTGTCAGACACATCACTCTGATGGGGTGCTGGGTAATGGCCACACAGGACTCTAGCATTGCCCTGAAAAGTGAACCCTCAGAGCCAGAGAGGGGAGCTTCCAGCATTTTGAAATCCATGCATGTGGAATCGAAGATTCATGGAGATTTTTCTATTGCTAGAAATTTCTATTTGGGACCAGAAAGAAGCTGTCTAATATTCAAGTCATCCTAGGGAGAAAGATGAAGATGCTACAACATGGGGTAGGTGGCATTCTGAGAGTCTACAGCAGAGTTCCACTTAGATGGGCCTTTGAGGCTGGAGACCCAGGGGGACTTTACAGTCACCCCTAAGGAACTTGTGTTTAAGTGAAATGGATGATGGCAGCCTGATGACTGGAAGTTTGCGACCAGGCCTCAAGTACAAAAGCAGCACAGCACAATGGATCAATACAGGATTCTAAAAAGGAAGTAGCCAGTGAGTGCCCTGCAAAGGCACAGAGCAATGCAGAGACCAGTAAGGAATGCAGAGTCAGGCGGATCCGGAAGCAAACTGTTCCTTAGCCTTTGTGCGTTAGCCACATACTTTTTATGATAACTCACTGATGTTGATGTGCCCTCCCCAAATCCATTTCCTTGTCTATCAGGGACAGCCAGCAATACTGACTGTCTTACTAGGTTATTGTGAGGACCCAGTTAATACTTGCATGTGCCTGAGAGAGTGCTAGTGAGCACTCATGAGTTAGAGCCACTATTGTCACACCACTGGGTGAGGTATCAGATGTTCACATATCTCCAGAGCGGCATTCTGAGTGTGGTTTGTGGGGCAACATGGTGGACACTCAGACTTCCTGACTAACTCCTTTGTCTTTAGTGTTGCTATTTGGCCCTGCCTTCCATCAAGGGATACATTCTACAGGGTAGGAATGTTACTGGCCCTGCCACTGGAATCCTCCCTGCAGCAAAGAAATTACTTGTCTCTTGCAGGAGATTCTGTACCTTAGATCTAAAGATCAGCTGGATCTCGAACAAGGAATGTGTGGTTCTGCTGAGCAATCAAGTTTCTTGAATCTTGCTGGGGTGACAATGACCACGAAACAGGTAGGCTGGCACATAACTCAAGGCAGTGCTGCTGAAGCCACCTGCTGGACTATTCTGGACAAGCTGATGCATTATGGCATCTAAGGCCCTGCAATCTCATGCTCCAGGCCTCCTGCCCATGACTGTAGCTTCTCTTCCAGTCACACAGTCAACAGCCATAGAGAGGACTAGGGCTTACTACTGTACATTTTTAAAAACTATGATCTCAGTGCTAAACTGCAAACAAAAAGTACAAATCCATACTTATGTTGGTGACTAAGCAGTTAGATGCTTTTCCTTGTCATGCTGCTATTGAGCGATGGGCTTCCAGGATTTATACACTTCATCTCTAGAATTGAGGAAGCTGTCCCACCACTCAGTGACATCAACTTGTAAAGAGAAGACAGCTGGAAACCAGGTATCTTTATCATCAAGTTACCTGTGCAAACCAACTGATTTCCTTGGCCCCTAAGATTCCTGATTGAGCCTTAGCTGTTCCTGCACTACTGTGCAAGAAAAAAACACAAAAACTATCTGCTGACATAAAATCTGCTCATCTAACACATATTCTGTGCCAGGCGCTGAGGTAGATGCTGGAGAAATATGTCATTGTCCCTACTTCCAGGAAGAGCACAGTTTAAGAGGTAAAGCCAATAAACACTTTTAATACCATTCAATCTCTACTATAATAGAACATTGGGTACACTTGGCAAACTGATCTGCAAGAGACAGGTTGAAAACAAGCCCTCTTGTAACAAGAAAAGCAGAAGAAATTTTTAAATATTAATTTGATGTTTCATCTGTCTTAAGGTAGCATGGTAGCATGGGAGAAGATAATCTAAAACTGTGTCAGAATTCCTTAGAGTTTAATATTGCTTCTCTTTGCAGTTACTTATTAAGGGGATATGTGGGTCATCCAAGTCTTTTTAATTCTGAGAGCTCCTTAATCCAAAGAAAAAAGCTGTTCATGAGAGTAACTGAGAGTATAAAACAGAAAGAACCTGATGGCCACCTGATGAGGAAGGAGCTGAGGATTCTCTGAAGGGTCATGGCTGGATAGCTGTGGAGTCCCAGGGGCTTAGGGAAAAAGCTAATGAGCTTGTTTTGGAAGGGAAACATCAAGGTAACATGCACAGGTATCAGCAGGATGTAGACACAGTCTGGACCTAGACCATCAGTGGACTAGGACATCAATAGATAACCATCAGGAGATGTCTTGGCAAGACACATCTGTCTGGGAGTTTCAGGGTGTGCACTGCAAAGGATGGGCAAGGATGAGGTCACTAAGGAGTGGTGAAAGCGAATGGGAAAAAAGGACATGGAACTGAATGCTGCTGAACACTGTACCTCAGGGAGGAAGTAAGTGTTAGTATTAGAGACTGAGAAAGACCATCCAAGAGATGGGAAAAATCAGTGTGTCACAGAAGCCTGATGAAGAGAATTTTAGAAAACCGTAGAGAAGAAGGGGAAAATAAGGACTGACAACATACAATGGACTTGACCATAATGATGGCATCATCAATGATCTCTTCTAGAATATTCCTGGGGGACAAAAGCCTGAGTAACACAGAATGATGGATAGTACAAAAAGTAAATGAAGACCGTTGAATAGAGTTGATGGTAAGAGACAAAGAGAGATGGGACAGTAGCTGAAAGAGTTCAGGAGGGTCACTGCCTTGACAGCTTTTATGTTAAAGATGTCCCTCCTATTATAGGCAAGGAGAAAGGTGCTCCAAGGTGAGAGAGAGTGATGGAGGACAGGGAGAGGTCTGAAGGGAGGTGAGGTGTGAGGCAGATTGGGATGGAAAGCGGAAAGTGTTCAGGATGCAGGCAGAGGTGAGTGAGAAGGCTCCCACTGCCAAATCCTCATAGTCTTATTAACCAGTGACCACCAAGCCAACAAAGGTAGCTGGCTCGATCCTGAGCATCTTTGAGAGTCACAGTGTGAAGTGAACACAAAATGAAAGCACTTCCCCCTTTCCTGTCACCGAGTCCATTTGCAAATCTCTGCTGCGTGCAAGAGGAGACAGCACACACAAATGTACAAGAAAGGTTTAAAAAGAATTGAACATAACGGAAGCCAGAGCAGAGAGCAACTACCCCTCCTCAATCAACATACACACACACACACACACACACACACACACACACACACACACTACCAGCACACACGCAAACCCACATGCCCCAACTGCTCTG
>PVKN010003626.1:0-36384 GCA_004027915.1 Capromys pilorides
CCTCTTCCTCTTCCTCTTCCTCTTCCTCTTCCTCTTCCTCTTCCTCTTCCTCTTCCTCTTCCTCTTCTTCTTCTTCTTCTTCTTCTTCTTCTTCTTCTTCTTCTTCTTCTTCTTGTCTTTTTTTGAGACAGGGTTTAGCTATGCAGTTCAGGCTGGCCTTGAGCTCACTTTTGTAGCCCAGGCTGGTCTCGAACTCACACTGACCCTCCTGCCTCAGCCTCCCATGTGTTGTGATTATAGGCATGTGCCACCATGCCTGGCCTGTCTATTTCTTTTAATTGGTGAATTAAGTCCATTTACATTGATAGTTATATTTGAGATGTGTTATGGTTTATGTCTAGTTGTCCCCTCAAAGCCTCATGTAATCATGGGGCTGGGACTTCTAGAGTTTGAGACTTGAGTCGTGATCCACTGGGATTATGTGTTTTAGTACTGATGGGACTATGGGTCTCAGTACTGCTGGGATTACTTGACTCTTGATTCACTGGGATTATGTATTTTAGTACTGATGGGGTTATCAGTACTGCTGAGATTATTGGTGTGGCCTAAGGTGGATAGGCTAAGGCAGAGAGCCTAAATGCAATATAAAGAGAGACAGAGAGACAGACAGTGGTTTTTGCTCTCTGCACCCTGGTTGGTTGGTTGCCTCTGTCGCAATTGTTGCTATTCCGCCACTGTGAACTGGATGCTCACTGCCCTGTTCCACTCAGCATTGGGCCGGCCAAATATGGACTGAAACCTCCAGCAACTGTGAGCTAAATAAACCTTTCTTTCCTTCATTTTGAGTGTCAGGTATTTGTCCCTGCAATGAGTAAAAGTAACTAAGACAACATATGTTGACTTATACTTCACATGTTATTTACCTGCTGTTGTTTATGCCTTTTTCTTCTGTGTTTAATTGTTTGCCATATTTGGTGGATTGTTTTTGTCCTCATTCATGGAGTTTTGGTCATTTTGGTTCCTCTAAAATATCTTTTAGTAGTCTGTGTAGATTTGGCTTTGTCATCATGAAATTCTTTAATTGTTCTTTGTCATGGAAGTATTTCATTTCTCCATCAAACTTGAAAGAGAGTTTTGAAGGGTATAACAGTCTGTGTTGGAATTTGTTTTCATGGAGGACTTGAAGCACTGTGCTCCATGCTGTTCTTGTCTTCATGGTTTATGAAGAGAAATCTGCCATTATTCTGATGAGTTTTCCTTTAAATGTGATGTTTCTTTTCTCTAGCTGCTTTTAACATATTGTTCTTCTGCTGAATTTCTGGGATCTTGACTATTATATGTCTGGGTGTGTTTTTAATTGGGTTGGTGTTATTTGGAGTTCTATTTGCTTCAGTTACCTGAATGCCAGAGTGTTTCCCCATAGTTGGGAAGTTTTCTGCTATGACCTCTGTCCATATTCTTTTTATATCATCTGTATTGACTCTTTTCTCATTGATACCTACTATTCTCATGTTCATCTTTGCATTGTCTTGCAGATGTTGAATTATTTTTTTCCTGCATTATAGTTGTTTTTAAGCAATCCCTTCTTACCTTTTTACTAGCTGCAATAGTCTCTTCAAGATCTGAAACTCTATCTTCACTTTCATTCAGACAGCTTTGCCAGCTTGTGATTGAAGTTTTAAGTTTCTGTGTGTTTGAGTTGCTTCTTGTGATCTACTTCTTTCCTATATTGCTCATTCAAGGAATCCATTATTTTTCAAATCTCCTCTGATTTTTATCAGTGTATTCTAGAAAAGTAGTTGTTAATGCTTTCATTCGAGTTATCCTTTGTTTTTTTACTTCAGAGTTTGTTTCTGCTCTAATTTCTTCTCTACCTTTCTGCAGTTGTTTCTTTACTTGAGACGCTACTAATTCAGAGATTTCAGCTGTGTGATTCCCAGTTTCTTCTATGCTTTTGTCTCCTGCATTTGTTCTGGGCAGACTCGGGGCCTGAGATTGCATCTTGCTCCTTCTCTTTGTCATTTCGCATAGCACTGTCCTCTGACCTTTGGTGCAGTTGTACCCTTAGCACCTATCGAAGTTCTTACCCAAGAGAGATTATATGGTTAAGGCAGTTATAGTTTTGTATTTACAAAACTACAGAAGGGAACACTAATAATGGATAGTGATATTCCGCATTTGACAAAGTTTTGTATCTAATGGGTTTGTATTTCAGATAGTAAGAGCAAACATTATGTCTGTGCAGCTAAGCAGATATTAAATTGGGAATTTGTATTTAACTTAGTTCCCCTAAGTTCTGTCTGATCGCTTCGCTTTCATGTACCTGGGGCCTTCCAGGAAGATTAGTTCACCTGGTTACCTGTTGCCCCCTCTGTAGACCAAGAGAAAAAAGAAGGAAGACACTCTCCCAGATCTGGGTCCAACAAAGTGTCTCAGCTTACTGGGTCTGGATCTACCAAGTTTGAATTCATCCAGATGTGCCTAGCTGGGGTCCTGCTGTTGTGTTCAGCTTCTTGCTGCTGCAGCCCATTGGAGTGAACCCCACACACATGCTGGGGCTGGGTTGGGTCTGCAGGAGACATGGCAGATGTGGAGCAGATCTCACACACACATGCTGGGCTTGGGCTCTGTCCGGAGAGGATCAGGAAATGCAGTGCAGACTGTCTCCCTTTCGCTGGGACTGGGTTGGGAATGTAGGAGAAATGGCGCAGTTGTTGAGGAGATCTTACCCACACATGCTGGGCTTGGGCTGGGTCCAGAGAGGACTGGGAAGCATAGCACAGATACCTTTGGCATTCCATCACCTCATTGTATAGAGTCCAGGTCCTTCTCCATCTGTTGCATCTCCTATTAACTTAGGTGGAAATTTCTGCCATTGATCTTGGTCCTGTGACCCTTACAGCTCCCCACAGCACTCTTGGTCTTTAGCCAAGCCAGCCTGGCCTACCCATAAAGAGGAGAAGGAATGACTGTGGTTACCTTGGGGGTGATGGAATTGGGCCAATCATCCTGAAGAAATGATATGTGTGAAAATGATAACCCCAAACAGATCCATCTAATCATTAGCTATTATCACTGTTATCACAACACCTGGGGATTTCTGTGAATCCTGGAGTAGCGGCTTGTGCCCTATCTTCCTCAGTTTCACACCCAGGTTCTTCAAAGTGCACACTTCCTTTGGGGCCTGTTTCACCCTTATGACTGCCTTGATGTTTGCTTTCACTTTGTTTCATCAGCATAGAATGGAGTAGAGTGGGGGACATAGAGGTAGAGTGTGCATAAATGAGGAGCAACTCATGGTACGACCTTCCTTAGATCCCGCTCTTCAAGTGGAGCAATTCTGTGCATAACCAGTGACTACCTTCAAGACCCAGGACAAGAAGGAGTACTGGTGCATGCCTGTAATTTTAACGCTCTGTAAAGCTGACACAGAAGGATTGCAAGTTTGAGCCTACCCTGGGTAACTGAGTGACTTAAGGAGACCATGACACAAAATATTAAACAAACAAAAGGGTAGGAGTATAATTTAGTCAGAAATCTCTGGGTCCAATCCCTAGTATCATCCAAACCAAACCAAGCCAAACTAAACATAATATCTAAGGACAGAAATCCAGTAGAATAAGGAGAATCTATTGGAATGCATAGCATTTTTCTCAGTTTATACTCTCTTTATTTCCTCTTTCAAACAATGTATAATTATCTGATTATTTCCATCAGCTATGACCTGTGTAATAGGCACTCACTATTTTTAACTATTTTCTTAAGAACTCATTTCAGGCTTTTATTCCCATACATCTCTCATATGGAGCAGTCAACCTCATGGGCAAGCATAACATCATGCTGGCAAGACTCCCAGATCAGAGGATGTTAATAGTGAAGTCCTATGTACTATCTATGAGGAAGACCTTTCTGTTCCATGTTTGCTTACCTGCTTGCCTACTTGCTTGTCTACCTGTCATTGCTTCTCAAGAAGGGTAAACAGATCTCTCTGCAGAAGCAGAGCCCAGGTGGACAGAGGTCCCAGATGGCGCATGTGGACCTTGCTTTTGCCAGCTCCAGTGCCCCTGAAAGAGAAGATCTGCCTTCAAGCTCTGCCTCTCCTTGGCTGGCCAGGTCAGCACCCACTTTGGCTCTCACCCTTCTCTGAATTTGTGGGGGAAGATAGGTCAGGATGAGCCTGAGGGAGCTAACCAAGGACCTGACCTAGGAAACCAGCCTCAGCAGTGTTGATCACTAGACCTGGGAGGAGGGTCTAGACCCACTGAAGTGCAGAGACCACCACAATACCAGGCTCACTGCCTGCAGCCCTCCCCCCCTCATCCAAGTCTGAGATTTGTCTGGGCACTGTGTACAACTGTCTTTTCCATGTGGTGTGGTATTGATAAAAGAATACTCTATTATAGAAGGAAAAAATAGCACTAGACATAGAAAAATTACTTAAGGGATTTTTTTTTATTTCACATAAGGATAGATTAAAAATTAATATCCAAATTTAACAGAAAATCCTCTTCTCTACAAGAATTTCTATAAATCATGGGAATTGTGAAATTAGAATACTTATTTTACTTTGGTCAAAGAAAGCAACACAGAAGAGGAAGAAGGAGAAGAGAGAGGAGAGACAGGTAAAAGATACAGAGAACAATAACAGGGCAAGAGGAAGCACACGGAGTGGCAGAAAGGAAGACTTCACTGTGCAGTAAAGTTAAACAGTGTAGTCATTAATATACAGTGATGGATTATGAATATGCATTCATGATTAATATATAATTATATATGTAATTTATTAGATTATCTGGTAGCTATGTTTAATTAGTAGATGTTTAAATTATATCATATCTGTATGATTATATGTACTAAATTAGCAATGATTTTCTCATATTTTTGGAATGAGTAAAAATGCAATTATATAGAAATAGCATCTGAGTACACTACTGGAATGTATAAGTGTGCTGAATAGATTTTCCTTCCAATCTGATTACTGTTGTTTGATTAAATGAGATAGAATATTTTGCCTGTACTAATGTGTTGTACTACATGCTTGATAAACAGCTATTATTTTTAAAAATACGTGTAATTTTTGGGTGTGGTGCTGAACACCTGTAGTCCTAGCACTCTGGAAAGCTGATGCAGGAGGATTGAAAATGCAAGCCCCACCTAAGACTTGGTGAAACACAATTTCAAAATTTAAGAAAAAATGCCTGGGGATGTAGCTCAGTGCAGGGAAGAGACAATTAATATGTATTTCTTAACTACTGTGTACAGTTGAAAATCAAAGGACATAAAAAAGCCACTTTATAATCTACCAGGTTATTTACAAGATACCTTTTGCATTTAAAATTTCTCCCTTCTTCAGCATTCTAGGGTGTTGCTTACGCTTCTAGTGTAGCTTTCCGCTGTTGTTTGCATTCAATTCTGTTGCATGTGTATTTCCTCTGCTTAACTCTAAATTCCTTGAGATCAAGGTTATTGCATCACTATTTGTGATTTACACAAATAAATTGTTCAACAAATGCTTATTTAATTGGAAAAATTCAATTTACTCAATCAAACTTTATAGATGTCTTTTGATTTGCTTTTGTTCACATTTAATGTACAGTGTCCGAGAAGAATATAGTTATCTCCTTACATGTTTTACTTTAGTGTTTATTTTCAAGGTGAGGATGCACAACTATAAGATTTAACCTTCGAGTTGTAAGAGTGAAGGTTTACAAAAGGGTCAGAAAGATGGAATTAAGAGCTGAGTGTAGTATTAAGTGCTCAGTAGTCAGCACTCTGGGACGTGGAGTGAACTAAAAGTCTGAGGCTAGCCTGGGGAGCATAGATATTCAGCAAGACCCTATCTCAAAAAATAAAAATTTAAAAAGAGCTGGTGATATAAGCCAGTGTCAAGGACTTGAATTCAATTCTTAGGACGAAAAAAAAGTAACTTAAAAATGAAATTAAGTTAAATAAGCTTTGGTTTGGTACAAATATACTGTGTAACGATATGTGGCAACTGAAAAGAATTCAGTATATTTCCATGTCCTGGTATAGAAAGACCTCTAGAATATACTCATATTGCTAGTTTCCCTCTTTTTGTTAATAATATTTCAACTCTATTAACACAGGTTCATCTCTCCTCTCTTCTTACATAAAATGATTCATGAGAAAAAAAGCTTTTTTTCTGGTGAAATAGGTCCTAGCTATGTAGTTTAAGTTGGTCTTGTACTCACTATGTAGTTCAGGCTCACCTTGAGTTTTTGGCCATCCTCCTACCTCAGCCTAGCATTATAAACGTAAACCACCATACTAGGTTCATGAAGACCTTTCCACTTCAAGATCTTCCATCTGTAATCTGACCTTCAGCACTCCATGGTATTCCAGGGCTGCTTCTAGTTTTTTCCTGCCCAACTGCTGCATGATTCAGCTGTCCTGAGATGAGTGAGACTTTGCATATGTTACACCAGAGGTGTTTTCATACTTTTCAGAAATTTGTATGTGGTAGATTTCTAGTGGTCAGCAGTTGTCATAAATTCACCCCTACTTAAACTGGGCTTTGTACTATTTCCCATTATCTACTTGAAAAGCATTCCAACCAAACTTATAGGTTCCCTGCAACCTTGCTACTGGAATGCTGGGAACCCTTTATCTTTCATGTAAAATCCTGTAATGGGGAGTGTGAGACTAGAAATGGAGTCCCTGGTTTCTGCTCTTTACCACCTTTCACCAGCAGTGATGTTGCTGGTGAATCCATCTCCTTGAATGCAGCAGGTGCTTCCTTGAGACAGACACTGGCTGCCCCTTGCCAACCTCTCTGGGCTGCTATGCAAAGCAAATGAGCTATGTGTAAGTGGTGTCAAGAAAATTTGAATAGTGATGCAGCTGTAGGATTTGGTTACTAACACAGATGTAGATCAGGTTAGGCTTCTTCAATGAAAGCGTTGTCCTCCTCCAGCCATCACTTTGCTGCCCTCAGTGGAGCCCATTTAGCTGCTTGCCGATTGTTTCCTTTTTAATAAATCTCTTCTCTCCCCAACCATCTTTCAGCCCTGAATATGAGATGTGACTTTTTAGATTCTTTGTATTCCCAGCCTGCAAGGCAGGCACTGTATGTAAGCAGTGCTCCATTAGTGGTGGAAATTCTCCTGCACATAACAACTGCTTTTCCTCTCATTTTCAGATGATATGTCTCCGTTTGAGCAATGAACTTTCTTGCCATGCTTTTTTTTTTTTTTCACTTTTACACAATGCTTTATTATTTAATTGTAGAAACTTTTTATAATTATACAAACTAAAATTTCTTATTTAATTTCATCTGTGATCCATTGGTTGTTTATTATTATTAGTAGTAGTAGCATTATTTTACAATAGTTAATACATTGCATAATGTTGTCTTCAATGCCATGCTATTAATGAATGACTGAAGGCTGGGTACATAGTTAGGCAGTGTAAGTGCCTGCCTGGCAAGCACAAGGACCTGGGTTCAAGCTCTGGTGTTACATGTCATTTTGGTCCCAGAACTCCAGGCAGGCTGTGTGGGTCACCAAAACCAGGTGTGGTAGTGCATGCCTGTAATTCCAGTGCTGGGGAGGCTGAGGCAGGAGGATCACTATGAGTCTGAGCTGTGTAGTGAGACCCGTACCAAATCGATAAATAAAAGATGAAAAAATAAATGACTGAATGGTTAAGAAAATCATCCTGTGTGCCACATTTTCTTTGGCTTTTGGCCCTCACTTTCCTTTCCTTTCTGAATATTCTAGCCAGATTTTTGATGTTTGTTCCTGAAAACAAAACCACTCACTACGTGTTCTTTTATATGGAAATATAGAACTGCAATTTTCACTGTAAGCCTAGCATTATGATAGGATGTGATGATTATCTCCTGGAAAACTATATGCAAAATATTGCCCTTCTCTTTTTAGCTTGTTTGGTAGAGACAAGGCAGAGGCCAGTTGGCATGGAGATGATGCAGAGCAGACATGACATTCTTCAAGTAGCCTGGGCTAATCCTCTGGATCTGACCGGAAGAGCAATATAAAATCAGCAGATGGTACAGTGAGACAATAATTTGTTTCCCTGATAGTATAAAACATCGTTATAGTGATTTGCACAAAAAATACATCTTTCAGATATTAAGCATCATTGATAGCAAAGGATTAGAAAATTACATTTTTCTTTAGTTCCCAAGGAACTCATTAAGATATTACCCACCAAAGCAATGTGATTTTAGGATTTAAAGTTCTTATTATAGTGCTTTTAAAAACAGCATATTTTTCTTCATCTGAATTAAGTATGGCCATTTTGACAATAGATATAGGTTTTGAGACTTCTAATTTTGACTGTAGCACAAGGTGCGTTATATTCTGGGTGCCAAGGCCTGATTTTGACGTTGGCACATGTTTCAACATGGGCATCTGCCTCTGGGACTTGACACCAATCAGTTCTCCAGTTCTCTGTGGGTACCAATTGGGTGCCTTACCACTTATGTTCTCTTCTTTCCCCTTCCCTTCCCTTCCCTTCCCTTCCCTTCCCTTCCCTTCCCTTCCCTTCCCTTCCCTTCCCTATACACAAACTATAACATTTACTTACTAGGTTGTTAGTTTATTTTGAAAGATATGAGTCAGGAACACAGTGTGTGGATTACAGGTGTGCCACCACACCTAGCTAACATATGTTGCTTCTTTATTTATAACTACTGGCATTGAATCTTCCAAGGAGATGGTCGCTCAAAGACAGAACTGCCTCAAGACCTTCTGACCTAGAATCCTTAAAGATCACTTCTGTTTAAAGGTTGCACAAGTTACTGGCACAACCCCAAGAAATTCCGTCCTGATTAAGGCCTCTTATATTTATACAGCAACAATGACAACTTTCTGGATCATGGCTGTGAAGTGTCTAGAGGGAAAGAATCCTTTTTGCAAGTTGTACAAAGTCTCCCTGGATGCAAACGTTCGGGCAGCAGGGATAGAGAGTTAACTTCCTCATTGTTTTTAGCACGGTTTCTCCATGGTTGATGGAAGCTAACTAGTACTCTTCTTCCTCAGTCTGCTAACATCTCATCATTCAGGCAACTTTTTCTAAAATCGGAATCCCACTCCAGCAGAAAGACATTCTCATGAACCTTAGCTACCACTTTGAAACCCTTAATCTTTCTCAGTCTAATAAATGCTAATTCAGACAATGGCAAATTCCTGTTCTTTGAGTTTTCTTTACAAAAACTTTTCTAGGTTGTCTGTTTTTGTAAATTAAATGCCAGTTACTCCAGGAAAGCAATGTAAATGGATTTTTGCTTTTTATTTCTCTATGCTGTCAATATTCACACTTACAACTACAAGGCTCTGTAAAATCCAAGAGCTATTATCAGCTCTTACCAAAAGGAAGACAAACTGAAGAGGTGTGCCAGGGTGGGGAATCCCATCCTATAAAAAGATGGGGATATCTTCATCTTATTAGCCTTGACCTTGCTCACATCGCTTTGGCCACACAGTTGGAATCTTCCTTGGAGTGACTTCAGAGTGAACACCTAAGGATCTCTTCTCTTCTCTTCTCTTTCTTTCTTTCTTTCTTTTTCTTAATAAAATTTTATTCTTAAATGTACAACAGACTCCAAGAACACACTTCATTGTAGTTACAGGAATCAAGAGATGTTATGGAAAGGCATCCAGATTTTGAATAGCAATGGAATTCAGGGTCACCATCATCATACACACAAGGAACAGTTTCATTTTTTGCCATATTTCTTAATTCCACCTGTGGCCAGAGGGCCCTTTCCCACGGCCTTCGTTTTTAGCTCCTCAAGTTTCTTCTGCTCCTCCTTTTGCTTCTCATTGAATGCTCTATCTTCCTCATCTATCTCCTTGGCCTGTTTCTTGGGATGCTTCAGGGGCTGTTTCTTGTCTCCTTTGTGGCTGGACATGGCGCGCACACACCCTCCAGAGCCAAGCTCAGAAGCCAGCGATGGGAATCTCTTCCTTTAGGGACAGAATTGTGTAGCAGTTGAGAGGCTCATAAATGCTGCACAGATGCTATAATATTGTAATATTGCTTTCTCCTGGAGGTTTGAGGGACACCCAGTCTGCTTGGTATGGAGAAGAGGACTGGAGGAGGGAGAGAGGGAGAAGAGAAAAGGGAGAGAGAGTGGGACCAAAGAAGGGAGAGAGACAAGAAGAAAGAGAGGTGCTCAACGAGGAAGACAAACTGGAACTCATTTCACTCTACTTTGGCTCCATGGTTAGCTACTTACATCCACTAATCTCTGCCCAATAGATCAGTAGACAGGCAAGATGCAGGGAACTAACTAGAAGTACAATTTCCAAAGAAGCCAGTTTACTTCAGTGTAGAAATAACTTCAAGGGTCTTAGTATTGAAGGTGTCTTTTGAAAATGACATTTGCTCATCTACCTTAAATGTATTAGGAAAATCAAAGCTACAAACAGGAACAGCTACATAACTTACAAGGTTCAGTGCAAAATGAAAATATACAGCCACTTGGTTAAGAAGTGATGAATTTGGGGCTGGCGAGATAGCTCAGTGGAATAAAGCACCTGCTTAGGCAAGTGCAGGGACTCTGGTTGTATCCCTGGCCACACCAGCCACACCAGCCCTGCTCCCAGAGTGGGCTGAGCCAGCCACAGAGTTCAGGCATGGTGGTGCATGCCTGTACTCCCAGCGCTGGGGAGGCTGAAAACAGGAAGATCACTGCAAGACCAAATTGCGTAGCGAGACCTTGAAACAATCAAATACATTTTTTAAAAAAAGAAGAGAAAAAGAAATGAAGAATTTAAGTTGTTGGTGACAACAGAACATCAAAGGAATCTTCAGATCCTTGGAAGGAGGGGAGCTTAGAACTGCTGGGGTGCACCTACAACACATGGTTGGGACACAGAGCAAGCTCTTTTGCTGTTTCTGCTTTAGTAGTGCTTTGGGTCTGCAGAAGTGGTCGCTGGAGAGGAGCATTAGCCACACCTAGGAACTTGGTAGAAGTGGCACCCAGATCTCTAGGCCCTGTGCATGTTAATAGCCTCTTTCCTTCACAAGATTCTCTCTCCTACTTAGGTTTGAGAATGACTGCCACAGGGAACTGCTTAATAAGACAGGTTTGGGGACAAAAGAAATCTTGGGGATTGTGTGGCCTGACCCCATGAGGATGTTCTTATCTCAAGGGAGTTGGGGCAGGGTAAGGCAGAGGGAGGCTAAGAATTCACGTTTAGCTCTCTTACTCCACTGAGTAAACAGCACCAAGTGACTATTTCATTAGTTAGTTACTACCCGCAAAGCCAGCTCATATCCCAATTTTAAAGATGAGGAAATTCAAATACCAGAAGTGTTCAATGAGTCGACAAGTGGAGCTGGGATTAAAACTCAGAGCTCCTAAGTTCCCTGTGCACAGCCCTCGTCCAGCCTTCAGGTAACATGAGACCACCAACAGGTGGGCAGAGCTGCTTTCCATTCCCTAGTAGCGTGGATCCCAACTTGGAGCAGCTTGGCCTGATTGTTCCAGGAAGTGTTCCTTTCCAAGAAGCTCAGTTTGGTTTAGCAATAACGGCATATGAGTGTTTTGTCCCTTTCAAGGAGCTGATATTTATGAGACACACTGCTGACACTCTGTGAATGGGTTTACTATGCTGGTCTAAGTGGTGTTGGTGAGGGGTGGCACACAGCCCAAAGCCCTCTGCACCAGTCAGTTCTTTGGAAGGCCTGTAACCCACTGCTGTGTATCCTCAGGTCTGCCCCTTGCATTCCTATCATTAAGTCACTTTGAAGTCCTTGGCCTGGCTTTATCATTTTTTCCATTCTTAGGCTAGGGCTATTTGTAGTGTCTCCACCTGTCACCATATGTGTTAGGCTGCAAAGGCCAAGCACTATTTCATGAATAGCATAATACCAGTACAGACTCACTCAGAACACTATGCTTTCTTTGAATGCTCAATTTTAGGGACTCTTTCTAAGACTTCACAGCTTTTAGCTGTGCTGGTCTTGTTGGGTTGAGTTAGATACGCACTGAGTTTTTCTTGTGGCCTGAGTTATTCCTACTTGCAAGTGAGGAATCTGTAACAACTTACTAGCTGCACACTATTTGCAAAATCCATACCTTATAAGGAAGTGATATCCAAAATATACAATGAATTTTTTGAATTCAATGAGAAGCTCAATTTTTAAAATTAGAAAAAAATCTGAAGAGATACCTAAGAAAGAAAACAAATGGATGCCAAATAAGCATATGAAAAAATGCCCCACATGATATCTTACTAGGGCTTGAAAATTTAAAAAACCCATGATGTGCTACTAAACATCTATTCACAATAGCTAAAATCTAAAATACGACAATATCAAATGCTAGAGGGAATGTGGACCAATAGGAACTCTCATAGCTGGTGGAATACAATATGGTACAACTACTTTGGAAGGCAGTTTGGTTTCTTCAAAACTATTCATGCTCTTTCCATCCAACTCAGCAAAAATTCTCCTTGGTATTTTATCCAAATTAGCTAAAACTTATGTCTACACATGAATGTTTATAGCAACTTTTTTTAATAGTTGACAAAACTTGTAAACAGCCAAAATGTTCTCCTCAATGTGTGAATAATTAGATAAATTGTGCTACATTTAGGCAATGGAATGTTATCTAATACTAAAGAGAAATGAACTACAGCCACAGAAAGACATGAGGTGCTTTAAGTGTATATTACTAAGTGGAAGAAGCCAATTTGAAAGGCTATATCCAGAGTGACTCTGATTATACAACATTCTGGAAAAGGCAAAACCATGAGGATAGTAAAACTATCAGTGATTTCTAGGGTTTGATGGGAAGGAAGGAAGGAAATAAAGAGAGCAGAGGAGTAAGAAACTATGCTGCTCATTGCTCAAAGCTCATGGAGCTCTACAACATGAAGAGTGAAGCCTCGTGGAAACTGCTGATCTCAGTTAACAGCAATATCCCAGTATTGGCCCATCAAGTGTAGCGAATATGTCATATTAGTGTAAGCTAGTAACCATCAGGGAAACTTTTGGGGGATATGGATGAGGAACTCTGTTTTCCGTTAGATTTTTTATAATGTAAAACCACTCAAAATATGTCTTAAATTTTAAAATTATAGGAAACCATATTTTCATGACTTTATATATAACCTATTTTTGTGTATACATATAGATTTCCTCCAGGTTTCAAAAAAATAACCTCAGAATGCTATAAGGGGGGACTGAGACCCTTTGTTATGCTTATGGAAGCTTCTAAGCTGAAGTTTGAATTAGGAATGAAATCCTGCTTAATGTAGTTTCATTTTGGGGTAGTAAAAAACTTCTGGAGAAAGATGGTGGCAACAGTTATACATTAATGTGAAGGTGCTTAGTACCCCTGAACTGTACCTTCGAAATGTCTATGATACTAAATTTTATGTTATTATATTTTGCCGCAAGAAAACGTTTACAAAGAAATGAAATCCTCCAGAAACGTTAACTGCTAATCATCTATGTTTCCACAATCTTCTTTGCAAGTGAAAGTAATAAAGTGAGGTCTGAGGAAGAAAAATTGGATTAATATTTCTGGGACTTTCTCATCTGTAAAAATGATCTTCAATTTCCTCCAAGCTCTCAGATACTAAGCTTACATAATTGTCTGATTTAATTTGACAGGGATATTTGCAAAATAGGGTGGTTGGATGGCTGGTGAAGCAAAAATGAAGTGGGAGGCTTCAGTTTCCATTTTATCATTTCAAATCAGTCTCAGCGAAGGTTCCAAGCGCCTCTGCAATCTGGAAGCAGCCTTCCAGGAACCAGGCATGAGTGCGGAGGGCTAAGCTTTCCATTTGTAGCCCTCCCTGGGATGAACTTCTCAATTCCGTATATCTACTAACCCCCGTCCTCTCTCACTCTTGTGGCTGCCCTTGCCTCAGTCGTGACTGTGAAGATCACCTGACATGAGAAACCCATGCGCCAACTGTAATGCCAGCTCCCCTCCGTCCTCAGTGAGGCCATGTCCCGCCCCAGGTGCTCTGACCCCATCCCCTTCTCTCTTTCACTCAGACCTTGTTTTACATTTCCATTTTCTCTTTCAATCATCTTTCTCCTTTCTTTGCGGTCTCTCCAACATTTGCATTTGCTCCTATATACCTCACTGTTATCCTCCCTTCTTTCTTGCCATTTTACATATGAAGGATTTTTTTCTCAATCCAATATTTCCCCTTTACTTTGAAAATGACATATTCTTGTTCTCCCCTTTTGGTAATTACGTGGGCTTTCAACAAGATATACACTCCACTTGGAACCTGATTTGCTCCCTCTGAAACTCACAGTAAGACTTGATGGCCACTGCAGCAGAGTTGGAGGCAGGGTCCTAATGAGGTGACTTGGGGCATGAGGTGGCATGAATGCCTGTTTCCTGGGACTGGATTCATCCTCAAGGTAGTGAATGACTTCTTACTCACAGGGAAATGGGTTAGCTATTGTGACAGTGAGTTTTACAAAGCAAGGACACCACTCGTGTGACATATCTTGCCTCTCCTACATGTGTTACTTCTTTCCTGCCATGTTCTGACACAGCATGAATCCCTCACCAGGTTCAGCCACTCGATCTTGGCTTTCCCACCCCCTGAAATCATGAGCTGAAATAAACTTCTTGCCTTTGTATATTACCCAATCTCAGATTCTCTTTTATAGCAACAGAAAACAGATTTAAAAAGCATGTATGTCAATCAACTGCTACTGCTATAAGACATCTTTAGCTTCCCTCTGGATGTACAGGTCCTTGGGCCCACTGTACCTCTGAGCACCTGTTCCAGACTCATATGATGCTGTTGGCAGGTGACTCCTGATTGTTCATTGATGGTATAGTTGTACAGAAATACAAGTAGACTTTCATACATCAATCTTGACTCTTGTAGTCTTATAAAACTCACTACTGTGCTACATCCTCACCTCTCTCTTTTCGACTCTCTCTGTCTCTGTCTCTCTCACTCTGTGTCTCTCTGTCTCTGTCTCTGTCTCTGTCTGTCTCCCTCCCTTGAGACAGGATCTCACTAAGGTGCTCAGGCTGGCCTCAAACTTGCAATCTTTCTACCTCAGCTGCCTCACTATCTGAGATTACAGGCATTTACCACCATGATCAGCTAGTCTCTAGTTTGTATTTTTTAAAGTTTAAACACATTAATTGGTTAATCTAAATAAAATTTTAAAGATCAGTGCTATAAGCATAAGCCATTTAAATACAGCACTTCTCAAACTTTCATGTGCATGCAAACCAATGATGATATCATTAGAATGTAAGGTCTGACTTGTAATTTCCCAAAGCTCTGCTGTGTAAGAGCTCTGAGGTGAAACTACAGGACTGCAAGTGACAACTCTAGACATAGCAGATATTCAGCAGGGTTTGGTCACATAGTTTGAGGAATATAGTGTGGTTAAAAATGTGTGGGCTTAAGGACATTTAAGGACACTTGAAGTGGGTTCAAGTAACAGTTCCAATATTCAAAGCAGAACAAAACAACTATGTGTGAAGTGCTAGAACTTGAAACAGCTTGGGAGATTTAGCTCAAGTTCTTCATTTCATACATGTATGGAAAACCAGCTCAGAAAGGTCCTGAAAGTCACCTACAGACTCACAACAAGTGGGACCAGAGCTCAGTGCCACCTACCCCTAAGCCAGTAGTTTTTCACCACAGAGGTCTGCCTCTCCAGATGTCAGTAGCATTTGCAGCTTGAGCAGGTTGCTAATCTCTCAAGATCACTAACTGTATATTTAAATAAGAGAGCAGGATGGACATCATCAGTAACATCTCATGCTCTCTAAAGGCTTTATCATCTCCTTTATGTCTCTCACTGAAGAGGGTAAAAGAAGATGAGCTAGGTTCCTTTGTTGGTATAGAATTGTAGGCATAAAGCAATTAACTGAAGCACAAAGTGGGGTTGAAAATAAAACTTCAATGGGAAAGGTGCCCACTCCAAGGTTAGAAGAGAGTTGTGGGGTTCTGGAGCTCTATCAGGTGAGACACTTTTATGGCCTTTTGCTTCGCAGCGGTTGTCTTTCAATTGCTTTAACAACAAAATTACAGGGTGACCTGGAACTTGGCTATTTTTTCTACAGCTAAAAGACAGCCACCTCCCTGGAGAGGCTTCACTAGCCCTTCAGTGCTTCTGCTCTTCCTATATTTTTTCCACCACCTAACTTTTTTTTCATATAGACTCTCAGGATCCATAATGAAGGCCTGGGAAAGAGGCATGCATAGTGTGGCTGATATTTGGAGATACATTTGTACATTTCTTTGGAAAAAAGATGGAATAATTTCCTAATTTTCCATAAAGCCATTACACTTGTATGAATATTCATAAAATAGAGAGGATGAAAAGTATATTACTCAAGACCACATATTTAAATTTTTAAAAAGACTAAGCCATAATAATAAGAAAATTAATAACAATTTATAAGAAAAATAATAAGAAAAACTACTGTCCTTTAGGTATTCTCAATGGAGCTGTCCATCCTGATTGCAGTTTGATCAAATAATACCTATTTTTAATCTCTCCCAAAGTAGCATACTCTGGGAGCAGAGCTCTTGTAATTCTGATCTCTTTTTCTCCTGGGGTTCCTTCTTCCACACCTGTCCCTCCCACATTCACACAAATAGTCCAAAAGTTCAGTTAGCAGCATTGAAATAATACTGCTTTTAGGAAGAAAGTTTGTTTGGAAAGAGATATAAAAAGATGTCTGAGATGCAGGGCAACGTTAAAAAAGAAAGCTGGCTAATAGGTCATGTTGTTTAATTTAATTTAAGCTTAAAAATAATATTTATGTATGAATAAAAATTCATGAGACACTGTTAACATTGGTTATTTATAAGTTTAAGGGAAGGTATTACATTTTAAATTTACATTTATAAAAAATAAATGACTTGAAACACCTCCAAGCACACTGAATAGCCATCTCTGCACCACCCACCTGTTCTTTTTCACTTTTTAAGGGGGCTCTGTACCTAGCAGTAACTCAGGAAAATTGTAAACATCCAGAGAAGAGAGAAGGTGGGTTGGTACATGAAAGAGTGCTAAAAATGCCAAGCATTTCCTGTTGTGTTAAGCCTGCTGTCAACATGAGTAGCAATGATTGTGCTGAATGTTATCTTTTGTTTCTTTACCCACACTGCATTCTGGTTCTGTGAAAAAGGACCAGGATTTCTTAACTGATAACAAGTTCAATGAATGCTATGTAGGTGGAGGAAAGAGCAAATGCAAACTTAAACTACATTGATAGATGTAAGGTTCTGCTGTTGACGTATTGTTTGCTGAACCATGTAGGACACAGCTCGAGTGATACATGTTATCATTTATTATAAATGTAACAGGTACTCACTATTAAAAAAAAAAAAAAGAGGGAACGGAATTTGTGAAATAAATAGCGGAAGTTTCCCCCATCTTCCTACCCTTACCAATTTACTGTCCTTCACTAAATAGTTTGGAATGTTTTATTCCAAATAGAGATATTTTATAGATAGGCATAATTTTCTTATACAAACTGAATCACTTGTGTCAACTGTTTTCATTTTTAAGTCTTAGACATCTAAATTTAGAGATATTCTATATCTTCCTTTATTGGGCCTTTACATATGGACATTTGTCATATTTGTGGAGTAGATTAAAAAAATCAGAAATTCTGGGCTCCATCCCTGGCACCGCATGCCGCACCAGCCCCGCCTTGGGGTGTGCTGAGCAGATGGCCAAGTCTGGCCGTGGTGGCGCGCACGCCTGTAACCCCAGCGCTGCAGAGGCGGAAAACAGGGAGATCACTACGAATCTGAGCTGCCTAGTGAGACCTGTACCAAACACATTAAAAAGGAAAAGAAATTCTGGATCAAAGGATACAACTAAAAGTTTTGATAGTAAAAAATACTTTCCCAAATGTTGTATGAAAATCACATTTACAAAAATATTTATACATGCAGGAATGAATCCAGAAAAATGAATAAATGAAATAAAGCAATGTGACATAGCTGTTGAAAATGTGAGTTTTGTAATAACATGCTTTATATTTGAGATATGTGATCTTGGGCATATTAAATACCCTCTCCTAGTCTCAATTTCCTCACTTGTGAAATGAGATTCATTGCTCTTGCTCCTAGGCACTGCACAGATTAAATGAGATAATTCATGTAACCTGATTACTCTAGTGTTTACCATATAGAGAGCTCTTAATAGATACTGCTATGGTGAAAAATCTGGAAAGCGGGTGTCACTAGATAACAGAAAAGAACTTTGGTTCTTAAAGACTTTTGCCTTAAAATGTTTGAGTGAAGCTAGGCATGGTGACACACATCTGTCATCCAGTACTCTAGGAGGCTAAAGTAAGAAGATTTCAAGTTTAAGCACAGCTGGGAAATTCAGCAATTTAGCATGGCTGTAGATGTAGCTCAGTGTGAAGGCCCTGGGCTATATCCCCACAAATAAAATAAAATAAAATAAAATAAAATAAAATAAAATAAAATAAAAGGTTTGAATTAGGTTGGACATCTCTAGAAGATACACAAGAATCTCCATGGATACAAGTTATACCATTTCTTCCAAAACTAGAAAAAGTCCAGGGGCCTCCAGATTATTCAATTTGATGGGCTTTAAGAAAAAAGGAATACAAAATTCTCTGTCCTAAATTTAGTGCAGTCTTGGAAAAGGCTATGCAAATAAGGGTCTCTCAAACTTATGCTGCAATAAATTTACCTACAGATTAATCATTTTGTGGGCTAGGGATAGAAAAATGACTTTCATGGTCCTAGCAGCCATGCCATGGTCTAGAAAAAAATGCAAGGAAGAAAGGTTTTTTTGTTTGTTTGTTTGTTTTAAATTAGTGTTCTTCAATGGATTCCTACAATGGTTAAAAGTTGGGACTAGATAACATTTACCAGCTCTTATGTTTCTCTGAATCTGAAAGTTGTTGTTATGTAATGAGATGCCCTAAATATGTATATCCTAAGGGAAAAGAAAGAACAAGTAATTGACAACATGAGTTATTATTCTTTAAGTAATCAATAGTTTTTCTTGGGAATGAGAACTGTGCATGGCAGTGCTGTGGAAAATTGGAAATGGGCCTGAGAAAGCCCCCAGGGGGAGGAGCGGGGGAATGCTCCAGAAAAGATGAGAGGAAGCTTAAACATGGATAGTGGGAGGGGAAGGCTGCAAAGAATGACAAGTCGGAATAACCTGGCGGGGGTGAAGATTCTTGTGCATGTCAAAGACATTTCAGAGAACTGGGGGAAAGACGCCCATTCTTGAAATTTGAAATTCTTCATTACTGTGGGGTGAGAAAATAGCTGCATGTTGAGTTGAGGCAGTTGGTCTGAAGAGATACCAGAAATGAAGGACATCAATTCTAACTGTGCCTCAGCCACTAATTAGTTGATCTCAGCGAGGCCCACTAATTCCTTAACTGTGGTTAAAAACAGCCTGGGATTCCAGTCCTGGGTTTTACCAACTGCATTAGTCAGTCTTCAGCAGAGAAACAGAATTAATAATTTTTTTTTTTTTTTTTTTTTTTTTTTTTTTTTTTTTTTTTTTTTTTTTTTTTGTAAGAGGGAGTTGAACAGATTGGCTTACAAGATCACAGGCTCAGTAGTTCCACAATGGCTGTCTGCAGTGTGGCGGGCCAGAGAATCCAGCAGATGCTCGGACCAAGCAGCTGGAAGCCGAGAACAAGAATGAAACCAATCATGTATCCCCTATGCTAGGCTGGAGACCTGGAAGCCCTCTGAAGATCTGTGGGTGCAAAACTACATAGAAAGGCTGAACAATCTGGAGCCTGATGTTCACAGGTGATAGCAGCAGCAAGATACACACCTTCTCCAGAATGGGTCAGCATCCACGTGTGAGAGCTGTCCTTTGTTCCTCCTTTTGTTCCATCTGAGGCCAAGGCTACTGGATAGTTCCACCCTTGCTCAGGGAAGGACTTTTCTGCTCTGTTCTTTGACCCAGAAACTAGTCTTGTGAAACATTCCAGACACATCCAGAAGTGTGTTCTATGGATTCCCTAGGCTTCCCTCAATCTTGTCAAACTGACAACCAAAATTAGCCACCGCATCAGCTATATGATGTTGAGCAAATTAATCTCTCTAAGCTCTACTTTGCTCATGTATAAGTGGTTGGGGGGGGGGGGGTGGCGAGTTGGCTCAGTGATCTAAAGTGCCTGCATAGAAAAGTTTAGCCAGCTGCAGGGACCGTAGCTGGATTCCGGCACCACATGCTACGCCAGCCCCACCCCCAGGGCAGGCTGAGCCGGCCATAACACAAATGAATAAATGAGGTTTAAGAAAAATAAAATTAAATTAAGTTTTAAAAAAAGAAGTAAATGGTTGGGGGGTGATTACACTTAACTTTAAAATAAGGCTTCTGTGAATTTAAATTGGTAGCATTCAAAAAATTCTCCATAGTGTCTGGCACAAAGTACAGTGATTCTTAAAGATATGTTAACTGTATTTATTGATTTTTTTTAACATGGACATTTACTAGGCACTGTTTTTAGTTTTTGTATTTTTATTCCAGGTGTAAGGAAACTCCAAAAAGTATGGGATAAGTTCACTCTCCTCAGAAGTGTATAGTTTACCAGGGAAAATGATGGAAATATTTATAGTTCAAGGCAGCATAATTAGGTACATGTAAGTAGTATACTAAAGGTTTTTACAATAAGGATCTGAGTCACTTCTGGATGAAATTATCCAAAGTTGTGTTATAAGAAAAGGTCTTTCAGAAATCTAAATGTGGGCAAAATTTTAAAATTGAACTTTGTGAGAAATACTGAAAGAATCATCATCTGTGAGTGTTGAGGCAATCCAAGTTATCAGGGTAACAGACAAACATAACTCACTGTTAAACAGCTTTGTTGAGCTATAACTGGCATAAAATCAGTGGTGTATAACTAACATGTATGATTCCCTAAACTTTGCTACATGTGTACACCAATGGAGTCATCATTGCAATCAAGATAATGAACATATGTCACCCCAGTATTTTTCTTCTACTTTGAACTTTTTCCTGCCTGCCTGCATCCACAGTCTCCCAGTATCCATGTGACCACAAGCCTGTGCTCATCACCATAGATTTGCTTGAACTTGCTATGATTTCATGCAAGTGGAATTGGAAGGTATGGACTTTAACGTGTCTGCATTACACTCAGCGTAATTATTTTATTCAACATCCCTTTTATTGCTAAATAATGTTCTACTTACAAATTCACAATTGTTTATCCAATCTCTCATTGATGGGATATTTGTGTCATTTCTGTTTTTAGGTTATTGTGAAAACAACTGTAATTAGTGTAAAGTGTGGGTATAGACACAAGCTACCTTTTCTCTTAGATATAACTTAACTAGAATAAGTCAATCACGTCTAGGTATATGTTCAACTTTTAAACTGTCAAACTATTTTTCAAAATGCCTGTACCATTTTATATTCCTACCAGTAATGCCAGTACCTCTATACCTTTTCCAACAGTCAACATGTTCAGACTTTTAAATTTTAAATTTTTTTTTTTATAGGTATTGGATATGTCTTTTGTTGGATATGTAACTTGAAAATACTTTTCTTTTCACACATTCCTGAGTCTAGTTGGCTAATATTTTATTGTAGATTTTTTCACCTGTCTTAATGGGGGAAATTGGTCTGTAGTTTTATTTACAGTCTTTGGATTTGGTGCAAAGGAGATACAGGCCTCACATTTGTTGAGGGGTGTTCCTTCCATTTTTCTGGAAAAGATTATGTGAATTATGCCTTTTAAAAATGTTTGGTAGATTGTAGAGCCTGGAAACAATACAAATGAGTTTTGTACATTGATCTTGTATGACTTTGATAAACTAGGTTATTAATTCTAGTAGCTTTTTTGAAGAATACACCTGGTTTTCTATACAGATGATTGTATCAGTGAATATATAGTTTTACTTCTTCTTGTCCAGCGTAAATGATTGCTGTTTATCTTGCCTCGTGGCCCTGGCTAGAACCTAGAACAATGTTGAGTAGAGGCAGGGAGCATGTATTAACTGTTTCGTTACTGTAAGAGAGGAAGCATTCAGTTTTTCAGCATAAAGTATGTTGTTAAGTGTAAGTTTTTGGTAGATCTTTTTTTATCATGTTAGGGAAGTTCCCTTCCATTCTAGTTTACAGAGTTTTGTCTATGATGGGTGTTGAGTTTTGCCAAATATTTTTGTTATGCTTGAGACAATCATATGCTTTATTTTTTAAAAATCTGCTAATATGGCAGATTAAATTGATTTTTTAATATTAAATCAATCCTGCATTTGTGGAATAAATTCATTTAAGAATAGATCTAATTTTCTGAAATTATGTTAAGAATTTTTGTGACTATTTACGTGAAAGGTCTTTATCTGAAATTTTTCTTTTCCTGGTTATATCTCTGTCTTTTTTTTTTTTTTTTTTTTCATTTTACAGAAGGATCTACAGGGTGTTCAGGGTCTCACTACTAGATTGGAGTCCTAGTGATCCACCTGTTTACAGCCTCCCAAGAGCTGAGATTACAGGCATGTGCCACCACACCAGTCTCAACAGCCATCTCAGCGTACACTAGGGAGGTGGGGTGGCATGGCAGGCCCACGAATCCCTGGCCCTGTGCCTGCTTGCAGGCACTTTAATCCACTGAGCTATTTGCCCGGCCTGCTTTGTCTACTTTTGATATCAAACTAATATTAACTTTCTAGAAGAACTTGGGTTAGAGTCCCTCTTTCTCAATTTCCTGGCCATGTAAAATTGGCACTACAGATGTACCTTGACTTACATTGAGATTATGTTCTGGTAAACCCATCACAAATTGGAAATATCATAGGTCAAAAATGCATTCACTGTACCTATCCTACATATTATTATAGGTTAGTAATGGGTATTATAGAGTATCAGGTTACTTCCCCCTTGTGATTACATGGCTGACTGGGAGCTGCTGCTGCACAGGTCAAGAGAGTAGATTATAGTACATCACTGGCACAGAAAATGTCTCAAATTCAAAATTTGAAGTACAGTTGGGTGTAGTGGTACATGCCCGTAATTCCAGCACTTCTGAGGCTGACATAGGAAGATCACTGTGAGTTCAAGTCCAGCAGGGGCTACATAGTGAGTTCAAGGCCAGCAGGGGCTACATAGTGAGTTCAAGGCCAGCCTGAACTACAAAGTGAGATCATGCTGCAAACAAAAACAAAAACAAGAACAAAAGTAAAAGCAAATTTGAAGTACAGTTTCTACTGAATATGTATTGTTTTCACACTGTTATGACCTATCCTAAATTGGAGGCTATTTCTTTCTTAAATGTTTGATAGATACACTACTATAAACATCTGAACTTCGTGGTTTGTTGAGAATTTTTTTTTTTTTCTTTTTGGCTTGCTCAGGCTGCCTTAAGGACGGGTCCATTAAGGATTGTGTAGCCAGGAATCCAACCCAGGTCCCCTGCACCTGACTATCTTTGCTCAAGCAGGCACTTAAATAACTGTGCTAAGCTGCAGGTCCCCTGTGGTTTGTTTTATTTTCTTTTTTGGTTTGTTTGTTTTACTTTCTTTACTTATTGGGAAAGCTTTAAACTATATATTGTATGTATGTATGTGTGCATGAATGTATGTATGTATATATGTATGTGTATGTATGTATGTATGTATTTTGTGGAACTGAGGATTGAACTTATGCCCTTGTGCTTCCCAGGCAAGTGCTTATTCTACTGAGCTACCTCCCCAGCCCTATATTGAATGTATTTAACAGCTGTAAGGCTATACAGATTTTTTTCATTTATTGACTAAGCTTCAGTAGTTTGTGGCTTTAAAGGCTACTACCCATTACTGTTAAGCTGTTAGCTTTGTTGGTATATAGTTATTCATGATCTTCTAGTTATTCTTTTAATATCTGCAGGTTTGGCAGTCACAGAACCTCTTTTATTCTAGGTATTATGTTTTATACCTAGATATCTCCAAGGTTCATGTGATCATCAGCAGGATCTCTAGAAGGTGATTGGATTATAAGGGCACTATAGCTGACTTGAGTTAGGAGGTAGGGTCTGGGCAGAAGAGGCAGACCACTGTCGGTGTCCTGGAAGGTTCTGTGTCCCTTCCCAGCTTCTGTACCAAGTCTCTCTGCTTCGCATCTGCCATGCCACAAGCAGCTCCCTTCTGGTAGGTTACTTTTCTCTTTGGAGTCCACTGACACTGGACTTGAACATGAGCCACTATAAATTTCTCCTACTTTAAGTGGTGGCTGTCAAGTATTTTGTTTCAGCCAAAGGAAAGCGATTAAGATACGAGGTGCATAATGCGTGTGTCTTTTTTCTTTTCTTTTTCTCAGTGTAGCTGGAGGTATACCGGATATATGGATATAGAAATTATCCATTTCTTCAAAGAACCATCTATGGGATTATCGATTTGTTCTACTAGGTTTCTCTTTTACAGATTTCAATTTTGACTTTTATTATTTTTCTTTTGCTTCCTTCAGATTTACTTCTGATTTTTTTCTCCTTTAGTTTCTTAAAGTAGGATCTGTGTTCACTGATACAAGATACATATTTTGTAACTGGAGGCATTCTGTGTCATAAATTTCCCCTTAGGTAGTGCTCTACTGGTTCCCAGAAATTTGGATATATTTTCATTTATATTCAGGCCCTTGCTGACAAAACTATATTCCTCATGTTCAAAAACTTAGAGTCATGAAAAGCATTCTTTCAAAGACAAGTAAAACATTTGGATGTGAAAACTGAAATGAAAATTATTTTTTAAGTTTTCTTTTGATATTTTTCTTTGATCCATTGGTTACCTAGATTTTTTTTTTTTTTTTTCAACACTAAAGATCAAACTTGGGACCTTGTGCTTGCTGGGCAGGCTATTATGCCAGTGAGTATCTTCCTGGTCCTAGAAATGTATCATCGAATTTGCAAATATTCAAGGATTTTCCAGAGATCTTTGAGTTGCTGATTTCTAGTTTAATTCTATTGTATGACTTGAGTCCTTTAAAGTTTAATGAGAATTGTTTTATTGTCTGAGCATGATCTATCTTAGTGCTCATGCTGGTTCTCCATAATCCTCAAGTCTCACTGGGTACAAAGGGCCCATAATAGAAGCCTGCACGCCTAAAGGGTCTCACTATAGAAGAGGAACAAGAGACTGTGGGTGTAGTTCACTGGTAGAGCACTATCCAGGCATGAGTGAGGCCATGAGTCCCATCCTGGGTCTTCATGACATTTATAGCAAACAAAAGCAAGATGATTCATTGTCTGGCAGAACATAAGACCACATTGGTCAAGGGAGCTCAGCTGCAAATACAACCCTAAGAAATGGGCTGGGTAGAGAACTGGCAGGGTCTTAGCATTTTTGGCCTATCAGCAAAAATGTGGAGGCATATGGAGAATCTGTGTTGGATTGCCCCTTGGACAATCTCACTAAAACTCTAGTTCTTTTGAATAATTTTTATCTTTTTGTGTTTCATTTTAGCTAGTCTACATGACTATGCTTTCAAGTTTATTAACCTTTTCTTCTGCAGTGTTTAATCTTCCATTAATGTCATTTATTGTTTTTCAGCTCAGACACTTCAGTTTTCCATCCAAATGTTTCACTTGTCTTTGCAAGAATACCTTCCATGCCTCTAAGTTTTTGAACATGAGGAATACAGTTTTGTCTATTTTAACATCTTTGTTTGCTACTTTTAACATTTATGTCAGCCTTGGGTCAGTTTTGATTGTTATACTCATTATTATAAGTTATGATTTCTGATGTTTCGTATGCCCAGCAATCTTTTATTACATGCCAGGTATTGCGTTTTTTGATTTTGTCATATGCTAGATGATTTTATATACCTATAAAGCTTCTTCATCTTTTTTTTGTGTAATGTAGTAAAATTACTTGGAAATAGTTTTATCTCTGTGTGTCTTGCTTTTATGATTTGCCACTTTAGAGCAATGCTTATTCTAGGGCTAATTATTCTGCATTACTGAGCAAAATCTTCCTAAGATTTCTACTGAGTGCTCTGTGAATTACTTTTTCCAGTTCTGCCAGTGTGAGCAGGCACCCACCTGGCCTTGCATAGATGCTTTACAGTGATCCCTCTAATCCTTTCGGGTGCTACTTGGGTCATTTCTTTACAAACATGTTCTGTGGAATAATCATGTGGACTGCAGATCCCCAGGGCTTTTCCTCTGCAGAAATTGAAGATTTTACTTTGTTGAGTGTTGAATGTTTTTATATTCCTGTAGGTACGTCTGAGCTTTGTTCTGGGACATGATTAGGTTACTTGGAAACAGTCTGATTCTTTCATGTCTTGCTTTTAAATCTTTCTTTCAGGTAGGACAAAACAACATTTAGTCAAGAGCTAATTTCCACCCACTTCTGAGTACTCTGCCAAATCTTCTTTGAATTGTGCAGTTGCTTGAATTGTGAGGCTTTTTTTTTTTTTTACTCTGGCTGATGAAAACAGGAAGTATTATTCTTAGCTCTTCATGAGCTCAGAAGATTATTCTTTAGTCCTTTTGGGTGCTTCTTTCCTTGGACTCAGGTATTTTCTTCCATACATTACTGAGCAAATTCCACAGTGGCCCTCTGTAGATCTCCAGGATTCTCTCCCCCTGTAACTTGCTCTGCTCCTGTGATTAGTCTTTCTAACACTATCACTGTCGCCTCCCAGTTTAGGGAGGCCACAAGCTATCTGTGGGTTTCACTTTGTTGTAACGAATTTTGGAAATTTTTTCCATGCAGAAACTGCCACCATGGACAATCTTCATGCCTCTGTTATTTCTTTCCTGTCATTCAGAAAATTGTCTTTTCTTGCCTAATGACAAAATCTTGAAAACCTTTCTTGCATTTTCATGTATGTTTTAGTTATTTTAGACAGGGTGATAAATTTGGCACTATTTATTTTGTCTCCTTTGGAATCTGAAGTCCTCAGTGGTTAATTTTGGGAGACTAACCTGGTAGGTTTTGTTTTGTAATTGCTATAATTTGTCAAGCAAATTAGCCCAGTTACTCTTTTGAGAAGTATGTTTTCCTTAAACATGTATTCAAGCACCTATTATGCCGTAGACACTTAAAGTTGCTGAGGACTGCAAATGTGAGCAAATCAAAAGTCCCTGCCCATCGAGGGTTTACATCCCGTGAAGCACGTTTTTAAAAAAAAAAATTAATGCAGTGTATTCGCTTATTATCAAAGTCTTTCTGCAGTAAGTGCAAAACAATGAAGCTTCTAAGAAGCATGGTTATCACAGACATACTTTCATCTTGAAACATGTCAACAAATTAGAAACTCTGTTCCTTGAAATACCCTGTAACGTCTTGCCGCCTTCAGATATAAACTTAACTGGAAGCAGGTGTCCCATAAGGTCGCCTCCGCAGCCAGTGCCTAACGTGGCGCCTGATTTACAGTAGATGCTTAATACGTGGCTGATGTAAATTCAGCAGCGTCCCTGGCTGGGGAACAGCTAAGCAGCACCACCAGGATGAAAAGCGGTAAGAGCTGCAGCTCAGGGCAGCAGGGAGCTGTAGGTAGGCGGAGCTGGCTGCTCAGCCTCCAGCTCAAATCCCCTAAATTTATCCCTGGCAGGTGAGGGCTGACACTTCCTGCTTTTGGCCCGATTCCTGACATTTCTATGCTACTAGTCCTTTCCCTAAGTGACAGCAGGGAAGCCAGAAGAAGAAAAGTGGGGGTGTTTGGACTTTTAAACTTTACTCTCTTGGGCTGTGTCATAGAGTCAGCGAACACGTGGAAATAGGAAAACACAAATCTGGCCAACTTGGAGCTGCCGCCGGGAGTGAAGATCCCGCCCACTCAGGCTTAACACGCGCAGGTAACGGCCGCGCGGCAAAAGGCAGCCGGGTGGGCGCGGCGTGGCCGAGTGGCTCACCGCTCCCGGACGCACCCAGGCCAGGGAGCACCGCCGAGCCGCAGGAACAGCCGGGAAAGCGGGGAGGCGGGGACTGTGAGGGCCGAGGCTGCACGTGTTCGGCGGGGCGGGGCCGAGCGGGGCGGGGCGGGGCGGGGCGGGGCGGGGCCAGCGGGCACGTGACCCGCGGCGGGGCTATTAAGCGGCGCGCGGCGGCTTCTGTCCGGAGCTCGTGCTACGCCGAGACCGAGGGATCCCGGCGTGCCGCCTGCGAGGAGCCGCGCGAAGGTCGTCTGTCTGCCTGTCCTCCTGTCTGCCGTCTGCTGTCAGCCCGCCGGCCCCGCCGCGCTTCTGCCTGTGCGTCTGTCCGTCTGTCCGCGCCCCGCCACAGTCCCGACCACCTCCGTCAAGCACCATGAACCAGATAGAGCCCGGCGTGCAGTACAACTACGTCTACGACGAGGATGAGTACATGATCCAGGAGGAGGAATGGGACCGCGACCTGCTCCTCGACCCGGCCTGGGAGAAACAGCAGAGGAAGGTCAGGGGGCCCCCGCCGCGGCTCTGTGTCCCGGAGTCCGCGGGCTCCTGCACTTGGGCATCACCAGCAGAGTAACTAGCCAGGGTGCCCAGGGGGTGATGTCTGGTTCCTAAGCCCCCGTGAGAATGGAGAGTACGCCCAGGAATAGGCAGGACCCCGGGCACACATGCGTGCGCGTGCGTGTGTAACACAGGAGTTGGGAAACAAAAAATGTTAAAGAAGAACAGCGCTGTGTGGTAGCGCTGTTCCTCACACCTACCAGCTCGAGGCTAGAGGCTGAGAGATCCAGGTCTGCTCCTGACCCCCACTGAGCCTGTGACCTTGGCCAGGGGATTACTCTTCACTGATGCTGCCCTGTCTGTTTCCTCCTTAGTCCATCTTTACCCCAATTAGAAACGAAGTGAGCATCGTCTTCACATCAGCCCCCAGGGATACTTTCAGTCACTGGAAGAAATTTATTTAGTGTTTTGGGCTCCGTAGGGAGGGATGCTGTAGAAAACTACTCACTGATAAAGTCATAATTATTTCGCACTCTATTTATAGTTCATTGAGGTAAGCACACAGGGATGAAGTTGTCAGCCAGCTCCCAAGCGCTCCCTCCTCATCCTGGTTGGCGCTCTCTGGGGCCCAATGGAACATTCCGCTATTTCAAGGGCTCAGCCTTGCCTCTTAGGACGAATAGGGGGTGCTCGCCCGGAGGCAACATCCCACCTTTTTTGTCCTGGCACAGATGCATGACAACCGAGACCTGCAAACTCAACCTTAGGATGATAGTGTCATGGCCAGAACCAGGGGCCTTGGGCTCCCCTTGTTCCCCCGTATTTTCTGGACATTGGACACAGAGGGTTTCCCTTTTAAGGGCCTTCTTTTAAATGTGTAATCTATGTTGATCATGGAAATCTCTGTAGCTGCCACTCCGGATGATCATGTGACTACATGTGGGGAGTATGTGTGTGTTGGAAAAAATGCACGTTGTATACCTTTCCCCCAACACAGTGGGAAGGAGAGAGACCTTCTATTTGGACAACTATGAAATAACCAGGCATTATTTTTATATCAAGATTTCATTTTTCTTCTCTACTCTCTTTCTTACGAGTATCACTTATTATTATTATTATTGGTACTGGAAATTAAACTCAGGACCAGGCAATAGCCCAAGTTCTGTGCCACTGAGCTATATCCCCAGCGACTATTATTTTAAAATTCCAATTTAGCTACCTTTCAGTCTCTGCCATTGTTTCTTAGGGTTTCTACCATCACTATGTAAGAGAATGGAAGTGAGAAATAAAAGTTGAGTCTATAAAGAAAAGCAAAATAAAGCTATAATGTTTTAAAGGCCTTACCGTGAAAAAAATATGTGGCCTGAGGATTAGTAATGTATTATTACAGTGCTTTCATTGATGAGTCATTAGTCGAGAAGAAACCAAAAAATTACTTTAATTTTTAGCACTCAGTATTGTTTTATTTTTTAAATTTCACAATTTTAATTACTGTATTTTTCATGGGGAAAAAATTAAAAACCAAGTGCCTTGGCAGGTATGGTCATGCATACCTGTAATCCAAACACCCAGGGGAGGATGAGGCAGGATAATTACTAAGAGTTTGAGACCAGCCTGGGCTACACAATGAACTGAAGAACAGCCTAAACCTGTCTCCGAAAACAAAAATATCAGTTCCCACATCTTTGTTTCAAAGATGCTTTTTGCTTTTTGCTTATTAGAAACAGTAAAATAGTTTAGGACTGGGACAGGTTGACTACTCTTTTTTGTTTGTTTGTTTGTTTTTTAATGTATTTGGTACAGGGTCTCCCTATGCAGCTCAGACTCATAATGATCCTCCTGTTTCAGGCTCCCCAGTGCTAGGATTACAGGCATGCACCACCGTGCCCAGTTTACTCTTATTTTATTGCGTACATTTGCTTGTTTGAGTTGTTTTTGTTCTATTAGATTGAACCCAGGGCCTTCATATTGAGGTACATCCCTAGTCCATTTTTTATTTTTAATTTTGAGGCAGTTTTGCTAAGTGAGTTTTTCTGGAGGTTTCTGTTGCATTTTTAAAAATACAACACATTAGCAGGTGAAAACCACTGCACATTTCCAAAGACCACATTGACATACCTTCTGCTGTATTTATTTATTTTACTTTTTTTTTTTTAAGTCTACCTACCTACCTTCCTTTCTTTTCTTTTGTTTGGTACAGGGTCTCACTACACAGCTCAGAGTCATAGTGATCTTCCTGTCTCAGCTTCCCCAGTGCTGAGAATACTGGTTTCTATGGCTGGCATAGCATGTGGCACCAGGGATCAAACTCAGGTCTTTGTGCTTGCCAGGCAGGCACTTAGACTGCCGAACTCTCTCCCCAGCCTTCTTCTGTCATTTTTAATTACTTCACATATTTTCAATATTTTTGAATACTGAATAATGGTATTGTTGTAGTTTATTTTAGGTTTGAGATTTCTCTGTGACCATATTATAATTGTAGAGTACTGGAATTATGTTATTAAAAAAGCATACTTCAAATCCCAGTTCAAAATAATGATGGAAAGCTTAAAGTGGAATGCACTTTTTTCCTTAAGATAGTTAGAATGTTGTAGATGATGGGTGAAAAGCAATAACAAAAATCTCCTCAGAGTTCACTGGGACAGATCCAGAAGAGACTCTCCACTTTTGGTGTAGGACTTGCTCATGTCACTGAAATTATGTGGAACCCTGAGCTCAGCAGTCAGAGAAGAGGCCTCTATTTATGTCCTATGAGACAAACTGTTGGAACGGGGTGAGGACAAGATGCCATTGTTTCTATTGTGGGCTGCTTTCTCTACACTTGCCATTTCAGTGATATGCTGGGCATGCGATCTGTCAACAGATGCTGGTGGCACATGATGACGTCTGTAGAGTTCTAATGGATGCAGTGCCTAATTATACCCACATTTAGAGTCTCAGGGACGGGGTAATCCTTCCTGGAATGCCTTGCTCTGAAGACCTTGGTGACAGCACAGTGCTTTTCACAGGAGGTCATGCAGAAGATGTGGGACTTAGTATGAGTATATACGGGCATATCAGAATGTCCACCTTATCTTGAGGGACTGTCTATTTCCTAGAGGTCACACACTATATGCTTTGTAAAGAAGATTGTATTGTACTTCTTACAACTCATGGATTGCAGAAGTACCCCTTCAGTATTACAGACACAATATTTATAACAGTAATGACAAGCTGTAAAGACCAGGGTGATAAGGCTTATGGCTACAGTTAGAGGGGACCTTTTGCCACTCAGGACATTTTAGGGACATTAGTTTTCAGGTACATTGGGCTGTCTATATGAAGTTGTTGAAGCTTGTAGCACATTGGAATCTAGAAACAATCTTCTTCTGCATCAAGGAACACATTTAGTCTTTTCTTCCATGGGGACTCATGGGAGGGAACTGCCACTGCCGCGGTGCTGATGTGCCCCACTGTCCCAGCCAGCTGCATGCTACCCTTAACCTTGCAGGAAGCTAAAGTCTGCCTTTAAGAAACTCAGATATTGTTTCCATACTTACAAGGTACTTACATTTTAATCTTGAAATGGCTCCACCATCAGTGAACTTTTCTAAGAGTTCTGGACATTTTTCAGAGTCACTACAAAAGTTCAAGTCCTGCGTTCTTCCCACTTTGGATACGCCAATTTTCCTTGTAGCACTTCTTGGTTTGGCCTTAATATGTTGATGTGTAGGGTCAGGCAATGTAGAAGGATGTATTTGCAGGTATGGCTGCCCAGAGATGGGAATTAGATGAAGAGCTTGGAGCCTGCAGACTCCCTGTCTCCAGGGTTGTATGGAAGCAGCTGCTGGCTGAGGGTGTGCAGCCCAGACTCCTCTCCTCTGCTCAGTGACACACATTCTTCCTGGGAGAAAAGGCACTAATTGTTTGGACACATTAACAAGCTGATGGAATTTCTCAGACCCAGATGACTGTCAGCTCTGCCTCATACTGTTTGACCCCAGCCGAGTCCTTAAAGCTTTCTAGTCTAATTTGTTCATCTGGGAGGAAGTAACATCTCATCTTTCTTACCTCAGTGGGCTTTGTTCAGATCAAATGGTTAAACTAATTTTCATTAAAGATGCTTTATATGCTGTTATGTGATCCATAAATATTTGAATATTATTATGATCATACTTTTGCAACAATATTTTCCCAAGTAATTTTAGTACTGGCCAATACGGCACTTGACATTTGTGAATGATAGAATGTTAATATTCATCAACCACTGTCCACTTCTAGAACTTTTCCATCATCTCAAGCTGAAGCTGTGTACCTATCAGACATTTTGTATTCTCCCTTCCCGTATGTGTGTGTGTGTGTGTGTGTGTGTGTGTGTGTGAGAGAGAGAGAGAGAGAGAGAGAGAGACAGAGACAGAGACAGAGACAGAGACAGAGACAGAGACAGAGACGGAGATTGAATTCTGAACCCAGAGCATTTGTACTGATCTACATCCTTAACGCTTTCTTATTTTTGTTTTTTGTATATTGAGACAGGGTCTTGCCAAGTGGCCTAGGCTGGACTTGAGCTCTAGATCCTTCTGGTTCAGCCTCCCAGAGTGCTGGGATTACAGGCATAGGCCACCAGGCCTGGCTTCCATTGTACTTGTAAGGATAGGATTTAAAACTCAAATACATTGAACATAAGAAATTATTGACTGTTCAGTGATGAGTGCATGTCAAAAGAGTAAATGTCATTTGAGGTCAAATAAGGAGAATCCTTGTAGGTGGAGAATAACAAGGAACAAGCTTATAAGGAAGTAGCACTGGGGTTGGGCCTTCCTTGGAGAAAAAACTAGCTACTGGCTAAGTGGAGATGAGAGACAGTCTTCTTGGCTAGAGAAATGGTGTGAAAAACCTGTTGTGTGCTTTTGTGGGTGAGAGAAAGGGAAGAGAGATCAGCAGAATATAATACACTTTACCAACTCCTTTTTCACTAACAAAGTCTTGCTCAAGTATTTTCACCCCATGATATAGAGATGGGGAAGCAAGTTCAGTGGTGAGGATGCTGTGAGAGTAAATAAGGCAGTCATACCAGCACATGGGACCCTGGAAGCCTGTCTCTGTGCTTCAAGGTTGTTGTGGGCTCAGGAGGTGTTTGAGGAGTTGTGAAGAGCACAGAAGCTTTGATAAAGCTGCAGATGCAGAGTCAAATTTCAGAGAAGGTTGAAGAGGGAACAGGGCCGGGGTACCACAGGTCTTGTGTGCCAAGGTGAGTAGGGATGCCATTGCCCAGCCCTGTAGGCTTCAGAGGCTTTTGAACAAGGGAGAAGCCATTGCTGCAGCGGCTCAATGTTTCAGGACCACCTGTGTGGGAAGGATCTGGGGCTGGTAGATTGAGGGGGAAATGCAATGTGAGACAACATGGACAAAGTAGGGAGAATTAGGGTACAGGGGCTGATAGACAGGACAGTGAGGAAGGCATCCATCCAGAAGAGAGTGATCTGGTATGATCTAGGAAGTATTGAATAACCATATGTAACCTGAGCAGGGAGAGTAGTACATGCCTCTAATCCCAGCACTTTGGAGGCTGAGGTAGGGGATTGCTGTGAGTTCAGGCCAGCCTGAACAGCTTAGTGAGACTCTGTCTCAAAAAATAAAACAAGCCACATGTGATTCCTTGATAGGCCAGTGTGCAAATCCAGCCAAGCAGATATATTCCTTCCCATTAGAGCTCCTGGGCATAAAATGCAAGACAGAGTTGTTGACATATAGCAATACCTCTACTGAGGAGCATCCATGTATCCCCAGGAAGAGCGTGTTTAGCTGGGAAGGTGAACATTTACCGAATGGGTAATCATTTGGGTAAAGGGAAATGTGTGACCTACTGAGGTGGCCAGACTTGTGTCTACAGAGAGAAAACTGGCCTTTTGAGTGGACTTCCATGCACAGAAAACATTCTTGATAAGATAGAGGATAAAAGAAGAGATACAGGGAGAGCCTTTATGAGCCTTAGGAAGTCTCTACACCTAGCTAGGGACTCTTCTTCTATGTGTACACTTAGTTTGCTGTGAGAATCCCAGGCACAGGAGTCACAGATGGAGAAATCACTCTGTCCTTGTAACTTGACTTGGGCGCTGCATTATGTGTTAAGGTCTGCCTTGTCTTTTCAGTCAGATTCACCAAGAAAGAAATGTGCACCCCAAATAACATTCCATGTGTGTGGGAGGACGAATATAATTCTTAGCTGGGAACCCTAATTAACGCACCCTCTGAAAGCTGTCAGAAAGCACCGCAGTTCCTGCTGCAGCTGGGAGACACCTACAGAAAGACACAGGCTGCAGTGGGCGGGATGCAGGGATGTGCAGAGGAGTTGGTACTGTCGGAGGACAGGCAGAACTCTGCTGCTGTTTCCCTGGGAACAGGGCTGACTCTTTCAGAAAGAACAGAAAGAAAAAAGTAGGGGAAAGCTTGCCGTGAAATTTCAAAGGAAGGAAAATCTCACATGCGAGCATTTGGTCTTTCTGGAAAAGTATGAGGAAAGTTTTCTGAACAGACACTTCTGTGAGCACAGGCTTCCACCTGAAAAACTCTCACCCCTCATGTAGTTTTCTATATTGGAAAATATGTGTTTCTACCTGAAGTCTTATCAAAGAGTAAAATAGAAACGGTCATGGGTTGGTTGTTCATTCACTGATTTGCCAGTTACTGAATGTGGTCCTTCAAGAGCCCATGGAGAGAATTGAATTGACACCATCTATAGGCAGTGGTTAGCCTGTCCTAGTCTCAGAGACAGAAGTGATGGTGCCCAGTTGCCCACACTGGTAGAGAAGCTGCAGTTGGGGATTGCACAGTGCCTCTTCTACTGTCTTCCTGTCAAGAATGAAAACATCTTCCCAGAGCCATGGAATAGGCTTCCCCAAGTCCTTTAGCCCCATCTCTTTCTCCTGTTAGTTGTAGTAAAGATGTCATGCATGTTGGGGCATGCTTAAGTTGGGTGTTGACTTCCTCTTTTGTCACATTTCCAGGGATTATGCTCGTCTGCAGTCTTTTCTCCATGAGGCTGGTACCAATGATCTTGAAAAGACACAAGGACTCTATGGGTGTGGTGATACATACCTGTAATCCCAACACTGAGGCTGAAGCAGGAGGATTGCAAGTTTGAGCCTAGCCTGGGCATCTTAGTGATTTAGTGAGACATTGTCTCAAGATTTAAAATAATAAAACACTGGAGATGTAGCTTAGTGTGAAAGTCCTGGGTTTAATCCCCAGTATTACAAAAACAACAACAACAAAAAAAGGCACAAGCCTGACTGTGGCATTTTCCTGTGCAGCATCTTGGTTCCTCATTGCCTTCTGGGGAGAGTTCTGAGCTCCTATACTGCTTACAAGACAGGGTCTGTGCTGGCCACTGGCCGCTGGCCACTGCCCATTTCCCCAAAGGTTCTTGTGGACCTTACCCCAATGATTGCCTGTCTGTGTTTCACCTGCCCCTTTGCCTCATGCACACTTCTGTGTCCCTGAGGTGTTCTCCTTGTTGCCCCTCCTCTGGGACCCCTGACTAGTGAGTCATATGCCATGCACTCTGTCTCTCGTCAGGATAGTGAACTTTTGCTTTCCTCTGCAGACCCAGTGCTCCTTACCTGGCTGCAGAATGTGTGCTCACATTGATCGGATGAAGAAATTATGAATCATGTCTTGGAAAAAATTTAGTGTGATTAGTTTCTTTTTCTTTTTTTTTTTTTTTTAAGGGACCAGGGTTAGAACTCACGATCTTGCACTTGCTAGGCAGGCACTTGTGCCACGGAGCTATCTCCCCGGCCCCTGTATGATTAGTTTCTTAATTTAAAATTTTAATTTTAATAATTATAACAGTCTTTATAATGCCTTGAGCTATAACTGTCTTAAGTCTAATGCATATGTGCTATAGAATGCTTTTAAAATGTTTTCCTTTGTTCTTAAATCTCTAAAATAATGGATTTCTCTGATTTAATTCTTGTTTTAAGACTGAGATTCTAGAGACAAGCTATCCATTTAAAAACAAAACAAAACAAAAATGGAATTTAAAGCTTTTGGAATTGAAAATAATGTACAGATTTATTTTAAATTATAAAATGTGTCATCATATTTATTCAAAAAGTTCTGGTAAACCT
>PVKN010003627.1:0-36379 GCA_004027915.1 Capromys pilorides
AGGAAGGAAGGAAGGAAGGAAGGAAGGAAGGAAGGAAGGAAGGAAGGAAGGAAAGCACGGCATACCTGAAACCTCTAGAAGGCTGCTAGTCAGAGATCTGCATTCTGGTATTAAAAGTATTTATATTTGGTGGGAAGCATATAATTTCATGCATCTAATGTGAAAAACCCTAAAAGCATGTTCGGCTATAGAAGTTAAGCTTGTCTAATTGTGCACAGTATGACTCTTATCGAACCGTGCCTGGATTTAGCTGCAAAGCCATTTCAAAATGACTCCAGAGCACCATTCTCAGCGCCACAGAGGCAAGCCAGCGGTGTGCTTCGGTTGGCAGCCTGAGCACTTGTGGAACCGCAGGGTAAGTCCCCATGCACGCAGGAAGGCGCTGGTGGCCGGGGCGGAGCTGGGCTCCTCGACGTAAACCACATGTGAAGTCCAGGGTCCTCGCTCAAGCAGGGACCATGCCGGCCAGGCCTGCACCCTGTCCAGGCCACTGGTAGAGCGGGCCATGTCTGTCTGCATTGGTCAGGGTGGTCCTCGTTCATCCCCACCCCCACACCCTCGTGGACACAACTGGAAGTCACCTCTTACCAGGCACCTGGGCATCCCTTAGCAGATCAGGCTGACAGCGTGAGTACCAGCGGCACTCTAGGGACAGCAATCCCCTCGGCAGGCACCTCACCAGCCTTCCCGGGAGCTGCATCCACCTCCACGCGAGGCCAGTCTCTCATGACAGGATCGACCTGCTCCCTTGAGGCATCAATGCCGTTAAGTTGGGAACCGTTAAGCTGGGGTGCTGCAGGTGACCCCAGACACAGCAGCATCTAGGTGGCCCCTGACATCCTGCGGCCTCCTCCCAGGCCTTGCTGATCCGCCTTACAAAACTGTCTCTTCCCGCTTTTCTTTTCATCTTCCCACCCCACAGGCTAGAACATGGAACCACAAGTATCAGAAGGTCATTTGCCTTCCCCTGGCCAGATGTTCAGGGTCCCAGGAAATAAACAGAAGCTCAATAAACACTGGGGAAGAAAGGAAGGAAGGAAGAGAGGAAGAGAAAAAGCCCTGATGCACCAGTGATACTTTTAAATTGTCACCCTAGCTCTAACTTATCTCCATTGAGTATTTTCCACTAAGACACTGTGGATCAAAAGGAAAAATAGTAATTATTTCCTTTTCAAGTTAAAAAAATGCATTTGTCAAAATACACATGGCATACAATACATTGTAAGTACAGTGGCACCTCCACACTTGTGTTCATTGACTCCAGGAGCTGTGACAACTTCCGAGATCACCGTCACCAAGAGGGCTGGCTGGAAACGCCACAAGACGGTCGCCACCCCAGCTGCATGTCGGGGCCGAAGCCTGCAGATGGCGGGCACCGGGCAACATTTCCAGGTCAGAACGCATGAAGCCCCAGGTCCTACAACTCCAAGTCGCAAGCTCCGGGGCACTTACACACCATTCTTGTCACACAGCTGGAACCAGCATGAACCCCAGAGCTCCTCACCAGCAGCCTGGAGACTTGAACCCCACTGAGCGGCATGCAGCCCCGCCCCCAGCCCCTGCGCTCTGCCTCTCCGCCCTGGCCCTGAGGCTGATGGGATGCCGCGTAAGTGGACTTGTGTTGCCTCTTCTGATGGATTCCTTCTCTTGACGTAACGCCCTGGGGTTCGGCCCTGTCCTGGTCTACGTCACAACTTCCTCTTCCTCTGGCTCACACTGAGGGTTGCCTGTATTTAATGTAGCTTTTATTCCACTCATCTGTGATGGACATTGGGGTTGCTAACTGTTATCTCAGATGTTTAATCTCTTTTGGACCCAGAGGCTTTCCAACCAGAGCCACTTTTGAGCACATTCAATTGCCCAAGAGACTTCAGACATCTCCAAAGGCAAAAGCAGCTCACTCTTTTGAGGTCTCCAGTATTTTGAAAATAGAGAGATACCCAAGATTGGTCAGACACAGGTCACTGCCAGGGTGCCAGCCCGTGTCTTCACTGCTTTCCAGCCCCACCCGTTGGCCCAGAGCCCCTCCTGACACCATGCAGCACTAGTGACAACGGTGAGCTTCTCTAAAAACACTGCCCGGTACTCAGGTCTCTCTCCCCATGGCATCATTTCAGAGTCACTCAAGGACATCACAGAGTTGCTCCAGCCCCAAATATCGTGGCATACACCCAAGCCTGATGAACACATCTCATGGAAGAACACACAGTGCCATGCTCTTCTAGCCAAAACAAGGCCATGACAGCGACCATGAAAAAGCCCACAAACCAATAGCAAAGCCCATTAATTCACATTACGCCATAAGTAGTGTGAACCAGTCGCGGAGCAGAAACTTAGAGGGACACAAATATCTGCTTCTTGCCTTGCCAGTGGATCTAGGAAACATTACATGAAAGCTCCTTCGGCGGTTCTGTTAGGCATCTGCATTAGAAACTATTTAGAAGCCTGAGACTTGGTCGGACGACCCTTGTGACCACAGTGCTAGGGCAAGACAGCCATTCCTGATGACCCATGGAGACCGAGCTCCAGCGGGGCCACCACTGCTCAAGGTCAGCAGGGGAGGTAACAAGCAGGCTCCTGCCCCTGAGTCTTCCCCTTACAACAGCCTGCAAATGACACACCAGATGTTGGGGCTCGTTCCGCTCCTCCCTTGCTGCTTGTCTCAGTTTCTTTCCTCTTCTTGCTGAGACAAACTGCCTGTACCCAAAGTTAAAGGAGGGAAGCATTCTTTGGCTCACAGTGTGTGGAGGTTTCAGTCCACCATCAGCTGGCTCCGAGCAGGGCAGAGTGGCAAGCAATTCCCGGCAGAAGAGGACAGCAAAAGCCACCAGAGGGAGGGTGGTGACGAGCCCCTTCCTGCCCCTTCCATTGTCTCTGGGCTGCTGGACCAGGGCGGGGCAGTTCCATCACTAGGCAACCCAGCCACCACCCGCCCTCCATCCCAGCACGAGCAGTCCCAGCAGCTCTGTGAATCACACACTAGATTCAGCCACCTCCGAGAAAGCCCTCGGACTGCAGGAGCCTCCGGGGAGGCACCTAGACCCGAGCCATAGAACTGCTCAGGGTCACCTTACGCCGATATTTCTTCCATCTGACTCACTCAGAAGGATGAGATTACTTTTTTCAAGCGCCAGCCATGAATTTTCTAGCTAATGCCTTGGAAATAAAAACACCTCTCCTCAGAAAGTGGCCTGAATGCTTCCAGGTCGCTCTGACGCCATTTAGGAAACACAGCTTGATTTGCTGGGCTACAGGCAGCAAGTTGGGAACGAGTCCACCACATCCCTACAGTCTTCCCGACCATGTGATCCTGAGCACCCGCTGGCCTGCAAGCTCTTCCTCTTGCTGTGTGTGAGTGCTGCTTTCATTATTATAACAACGCTTGAGAGGTGGAAGCCACGGCTTCAGCTCACACAGGGTCAGCTCTCCTCGCTCAGGCTTTAAGAAGCCGCTGCTATGGCTGGTGCCATCCCACAGGCAGCCGCACTCCAGCTTCCAGGTGGGCTGGGGTGGACGCATCCCGTTCCTCTGTTACCAGGAAGCCGACCAGCAGACGGTGGTGCCAGGCCAGGCCCACACTCTCAGCCAGGGCTGCTTCTGAGCACACACTGTGTCTACCCCAGGGGAGGGCACAGCAAGGGGTTATGAAATTGGGCCTGACCCTAATCCCACGTGAATCACTCTGAATGAGCGGGTCCTGCTCCATGTCAGGTACTGCTCTAGGTGTTATGGACGCGGCAATAAGTGACTCATGTCTGTGAGGTCCACAAGCTAAAACCGTAGTAAGCCCACTGCTGCAGCCAATGGTCAGCATCACCCAGAAAGTCTTTACTTTGTGCAAGGAACTGCAGGAGGCACAAGCAAGAATACCACCCCCGCCCTGAGAATCCCGGCATACCAAATTTAAAAAGCAAGAGGTAAGCTTTTAGACTTATATAGACGTGTCTAGAAAATAACCAGGACATTCTTTTCCAAGCATGACTAATGCTCAGGGACATTAGCTACTGCCATTGTCAGCAACGTCCACACTACCTCGAAGCCAGGCTGTGGAGCCCTCTTCTTGGAGACCTCCTACAGAGCTCACCTTTCACGATGTCCCTCGTAGGGAAGGTAGAATTTGTCTCCACAGCTCTGCTGGCCGTCAGATGTTTTGGACGAGGCTTTCGCTTCGTTTGTACCTGGACGTGAGCGCTGAGCTCTTCAGGAGACCTGAGCCGAAGGATGCCGCATAATCCAATTCTCTTATCAGTTGTAAGATAACACAAATCAAGGGAGAATCTTGGTCTTGAGAAATAACAGCTTATGAAAGTTTCCCTCCAAGGAGCTTTAACTTTCCCATAATGAAATTTTGTTAGATAGAAGTAGCCCAAGCTCTAGACAGGCCGGCAGATGATGTCCTGCTCAGAGGTCACAGGTGCCCAGAGGCAGTGGGCTGGCCTTCAGTCTGGCCGAGCTGCGCAGTCCCTGGAGCCACTGCTTGTTAACAGTGGGACACATGAGCCCACCCCAAGAAGCAGCTGGGAAAAGACCCTGAATCAAGAGCGAACAGCACTGAGACCAATGTGTGGCTCAGAGGAAGAGCAGCACGGTGACAGTGATGCTCCGCACGGTGGCGGTAAGATGGCGACGGTATCAGGACAGCGGTGGTGGCGGTGGCGAGCAGAAGACACCAGAGGTGAATGCTCTGAGGGGACAGCAGCAAGCTTAGTGATCCCCTCTCCACTGCCTGCAATCATGGGATGCTGCAGGGAGGGGGATGGGCGTGAAAAATAGTCGATTCCTACCATTATGGGATAAGACCTTCAACAGTATTTCAGCTGCCATAGGCAACGGGCAAGTGTCCTCGGAACACAGTTTTGGCCTCAGATGCTTAGTTTTCTCACTGAGCTAACAGCCCAGAGGGGGCTACATCCTGCATAGACCTCGGCATCGGCAGCTCCGCCTCAGAACCCCCTAGGCTACTGAGTCCCACATAAAGAGGAAGCCAGACCCCAGAGGACCCGCTGGGCTATGTTCTTTGGCTCTCCCGCAGGACTGGCTGTGAGGACTGTTTTCCTCTTGGAGCTCTTTTCAACCCTCAGATTTTCTCCTGAAATGTTTTCCTGCCATTTATAATGAGTCCTCAGGTAAAGTCTGGGGACCTACTGATGCACCTTCTTGGGCCAGAGGAATGAACACTCCATCTCACTGTGACCACCCGATGGGCACAAGGACACAGCGCCATCGTGGCACGAGGAGGCCGGGGCAACGTGAAAGCCTAAAACGAGAGCAACAACAGGAAATTGCTTTGTAACTCTGTCTCTGCGCTGTGGACCGTACCTATTACTTCATACATGAGAAATGAGTATCGGCAAGACATGGAGTTTTCAGGTATTTTGGTTTTGTTGCCCTGACATGGTAGAATCTCAGCACATTAGATGGAAGGTTTGGAGCAGCAAGCAGCTCCAACTATGCCGAGAAGCCTCCAAGCCGCAAGCTGGCATCCGACCCTGCTGTCGGTGCTCGGCTTCCGCATGGGCCAAGGGAGGCAGTGGACCCGCAGCTCTCCCGGTTTCATGAGCCAGGTCCTAAAACCCTAGCTCACCACTGGAGCCTGGGAAAACCTTCATAAATCTGAGCGGAGCCAAGGCTGAATTTTGAGATAAGGATCTCATCCCCTGCCACTTTTATTTAGGAGTTAGAACGCGGCAGATTGGCTGAAAATGCACTCAGCCTCCCATGTTCTCTGAGTTCTTGGTCCTTCCTACTTCTAGGTCGCCGTCCTGCACATGCTCGCATTTCGCTAAGTGACAAAGTTAATGTTTCAGTGCAAATAATGGGAATCTTGGGACATGCAAGTGGAGGTGTTCAAGGGAAACGCAAGCGAGGCGCACTGCTTAGCTCTCCAGCACTGCCTCCAACCGTCTCCAGGGAGACGCAGATAAGCTGAGCTGCACAGCAACAACGCAGTCGGTTCAGATGGTGCTCAGCACCCAGCGAGCATTTCAGACTGCTAGGTACTGTGCGCTAAGCACTCTGCAGGCATGCCTCATTGAATCAGCACAACACTTAGAATTCAGGAAGCGCTCCAAAGTGAACCATGTGTTGAGCCATTGTGTTGAAATGGCATTGGGGAAAGGAATATCCAGACTTCCAAATACTGTAATGGTCTGTCTGTCTCTGTCTCTCTCATTCTCTCTCTCTCACTCTCTAGATAGTTAGACAGATGCATATATGTAGTTACACGGTGACATAACTTACTTCACGTGACACCCTCTAGTGCAAAGAATGGGGAAATCAATCCCCAACCAAGGCGTCTCTTGCCACACCTTCATCCATCCTCTCCATCCTGTGAACAGGCGTCAGCCCTCTCTCCTGTGCCAGACCCCAGGGTGGATGCTGCCCTACAGAAGACAGAAGCAGACCTACCCTGCCCTCAGGCACCTTACAGTATAGTGTGAGACGAACAGTAAAGGCACTGTGGGTGTGGCGCTCTGGGAGAGCAACCGCGCATGGTGGGGAGGGTGTGCAGGTTAGGGCTCGTGCTGGAAAAGCAGGAATCTCTGGGAAAGGACCAGCGAGGGCCGGGGCTGCTGCAGCGCCTGGGGTGGGCTCTTCAGGGATGTTGCCCCTGGGGCCGGAGCTCAGGTGCCGGAGCAAGCCAGCCTCTGTGAAGGGAACACAGCAGGCAGCATGGGCCCTGCCTGGGAGTGCAGGGAAGGGGCAGACAGCAGCCAGCCCTAGGCATGCATGGCTGGGGAAACTCCCCTTTCCTAAAGGCTGCTCCTAGCAGAGCTCCCTGGGGTGAGTCCGATGGGTACAGTGCCTCGTCCTTACTGGACACAGCAGGGGACGGGATTTGCAGGAGCTGAAGCAGGAAATGATGGTAACTTGACTGGCTCGGCAGTTCTCAGCTAAGAGGGACTGTGAGCTCCAAAGGACACCTGGTGATATCTGGTGATGGGGGGTTTGGGGAGGTCCACCTGGCATCTAGAGGGTAGAGAAGGGGCCCTGCTAAGGGCCCTGCAGAACTGGGGCCCCAACAGAGCGCTGCCTGGCCCACGTGTTACCAAGGGGCAAAAGCTCAGCTTAGAGGGTTGGACTTCGACTGTGATGAAAAGTTCAGTTTAGGTTTTGGTTTTTTTTTTTTTGGTTTTTGTTTTTTCAGTATGGAAGAAAAGCATTTAGTGATAGAAGAACACAGAGTAGCCAGGCATGGTGGTGCACATCTGTAATGTCAGCCCTTGGGAGGTTGAGACAAAAGGATTATTGAAGTTTGAGACCAGCCTGGGCTACAGTGTGAGTTCAAGACCAGCCGGAGCTGCTTAGTGAGACCCTGGCTCCAACACACACACACACACACACACACACACACACACACACACACACACATATGGAATAATACAAGATAGGCAAATATTAAGTCTGACTCCAGATTTCCGGCATAAGCAGAAGTGGGGGTCGTAACTAGAAAGGGAACGGCCTGGGATGATCCAGGTTTGCAACAGACAAGAAATAACAAATAACTCAACTGTGAAGCCAGCAAGTCCTGGAAACAGACGCGGGGAAATATCAGCTGAGCTGATTTGCTGAATCGACAGCTTACTCATAATTATCGGAGCAACTACCATGTGCCAGGCATCGTTCCAGAAATTTTATCTTCACGGTTGTAACAGTGCTCTTCTACTGAAGATGAGCATTCATCCTTTGGATCCCCTGGATATCTACTTAGGTCTCAAAATGCAGAAGATAGTGCTCATTCTAGCCTTTAAGAAATTCCCTCCAGCACAGGAAAGCGCTGCTGAAAGTTCACCGCAAGCCCACAGCACACCTTTCCTCGTAAAACGGTGCCTGTGAGTGGGCCCTGATCACCACGCTGCCATATATTCAAAGCTGTATTTACCACTGCTCAAAGCGCTTTGATTGTTTTTACTTTAAAATGTATCCTGAAATGAGTTCTCTTCTCTGTCTCCAGCTTGAATAAAATAGCAACATTTTGCCCCAAGGAAAACACTCCTTAAGAAATGTATGCAGGACACAGAGCAGCAACCCGGCCCTCTGCCACTCAACACCCCTTCCCCAAAGCTACCTGACTTCCATCTCCCCAGCCAAATCACACAAGGTCTTCCAAACACTCTTGCAACTCCAGCAGGCACGGCTGAGTCCAGCCGGAGGCCTGGGGGCGCGGGGCCGGCTCCAGGTTACCTGATACACAAGGCAGGCTCCCGCCCGCATGATGGATGTGCGGTGGGAGCGGGCATGCTTATTTAGTCTGAGAAAAAGAATCTTAAATAGCAGGGCTATGAAAGCACATATTGTTACCGCGAGTCCTTGTGGGGCTGCAAGGTTCAGCTGGACCTTAGGAAAGTGGAGCTCCGGTTAGGAATTTGTTCGCAAGGCCAATTCCTGCCGGCGTATATTTGTCACTTGGCCCGGGCCTTGAGTTTCAGGTCAACTCGCACTAATGTAGAAAATAAAGAACTTTGTTCGAGGTGATTCCAGGGATACAAATGGCTTGTGGTGCCCACAGCCCCCGCCCGATACGGGACTCTTCCCTAGCCCCGGCTCTCTGCCCTCTGACAAGGGCCTGCTGGGCCTGTGGCAAGTGCTGCAAGGAGCCAAGCAGTCCCCGTCACTGCTGAGCTACTCAGCTGCGTCACAGGGCAGCAAACCTGGCCTGGGTTGTGCACTGCTGTGCATTTTCTGCAGAGTTGGGGGCTAGGCCTCCTCTGTGCCTTCTGAGAAGAAATCTCCCATGGTTTCTAACACTGCAGTTGGCTCAGCCTCCTAGAAAATCCCCTCTCTGAGCTCACAGCCTTTCCTGCCTCTCCAAGCACCACTTCCTCAGGGTTCTAAAAGAGGCCCTGGGATTTGCCCCTGGGGACAGAGGGTCCGGAAGCAGAGATAAAAGCGCAGCTCTGGACCGGGAGGACTCAGCCTCTGTATCCCGTGGTCCCCCCTGCCCACCCCCCTAGTGCTCCCCAAAACAGCCTTTGACAGAACAGCCACACATGATGCCCACTGGATGCTTCTCTGTAACAAATTTCAGGTTTCTTTGTATGAACTTTGGAGTCGCAGCTCCCCTACCTTGCACTAAGTTCCTTATTTTCCCGTCTGCCTTTCTGGAGTAGAAACTCTCTCCAGCCAAGGAGGAGGAGGCAACTACGCTGTGCAATTCTACGGAAACGTGTAATCGGTGACTCCTTAGCAAACACCAGGCTCACATTGAGAAACATAAGTGTGAATTTACTAAAAAATAATATGTTCCATGCATATTTGGAAACCTCTATTCCCTCTCCTCCAACTTTAAAATTCGGGGCTTCCTGTTTTGCCTACAGGCACATCTCTGAGCCTCACAAGCACCCCGTCCCCTTCCCACCATGCTCCCCAGTCACCCTCTCTATCCTGCTGCTCACGAGGTGAGACTCTAATCTATTCCAAGCTGGGAGGAGAACCAGCCTCGACTGAGCTTCCCAGCTGGGGACCCTGCTTCATCCCAGGGCCCCGGAAAAGAGCAACGGCCTTGCAGTCCTGGGCACACTTGCAGTACACGGTATTCTGAATCAAGGTCATGCTGATGAGATGAACTGCAGCTTCTTACAGAACTGCGGGCTATGTGGGGACCACCAGGGGAGTTGAGGAAGTTGCTTGGAACAGCCGGGCGGGGGACTGCGGGATTCAAGTGAGGGGCAGGGAGCAGCAATCACTGTTCATGTTTTCTTGCATGATTGTGTCTGTGTTTAACCTTTCCACAACATCAGTTGTCGCAACACTACACGTACGCGCTAGCGGACGCCGTTCCTCGCTTGCAGTTGTGTGTAGGGGCAGTACCACATGCAGTGGCGCAGCAGCACTTGGCCCGTTCACACTAAGGAGGCTTCGGGTGGGGCGCTTTGCACTGCTTTTTAAACAACCGCATTATATTGTCTTAAGCATTGTGAAGTTAAGCCTAGACCTTGTAAGCAACTTATCCAGATGACGAGGGAAACGTCTGGATCTTTTTCAGTACTGGGGACTGAACCCCGGCCTTCACACTGGGCCACAGCCCCAGCTCTCCTGTTTTTGGACAGTCTTGATAGGTCCCTGAGCTGCCCAGGCGGGGCTTGAGTTACAATGCCTTTTCATGTCAAAAGAAAAAGAAGAGAACAAGAAGAAGAGGAGGAAGAAGAAAAAAAAACATGAAAAGAAAGCAAATCCTTTAAGCTTACGTTACTACCTTATCAGTAAATTATCCCACAGTCCATGCATGACCGCAGACTTTGCTAAGCACATGGAAATGCACTCAGATTGATACATGTGCCTGACATTTTTTATTTCCTCTACCTCCTCAAAAATAACTACTCAAACATAAGGTCATGAGCTCCACGTGTGGTTTCGAAAATTAGCTAAGTCTGGGTATTTTTTAAAGCATGGCCAAACGTGTGTAGCAGACACGGCAAACAAACCCTGCAGCTCCGATGACTCCGCACCACGGGCCAGCTTTGGTGGAAATGTGCACTGAGCACACCGCGCACCAGGCACGGCCTGAGGGCACAGTGAACAGGCCTGGAGCCCAGGCAGGTGACACTCTGGGGCGCGGGTCCGGCTTCCCCTGAGCCCGGCCGCCACCCTGCGCGGCTTCTCCTGTGTGTGCTCACCTCACGTCTACTTCGGTGCCTGGATTTCCTCCTAGCGAGAGGACTGCAGTCCTCCCCATGAGGACCACCCACGAAACGACCTCCTTTTATCTTCCTCGCCCCTGTAGAGACCCAGCTCTGGGAGCAGGTCACCCTGCGAGGGACGGCTGCTTAGGGTTTCAACGTCTGTATTCTGTGGGACAGAAGCTCCAATAGCGCAATCGTTTAGCGCACGGTACTTATATATTTTGTGGGACAAAATCCAGCTCATGGGAGATTCGCCACTGGAAGTTCTTTGTGTTTTCCTGCTAGGATGTCTGAGTAACAGTGCTTCTTTAAAAGAAAAGGAAAGGAGTGCAAAACCCATATATGGCTTTTATCTGACACTCACCGCAGCCTACACTGGGAAAAAAAAAATACGAAGCTAATTTCTCCATCTGAAGCATCAGAGCGCAACTGCGTTGGGCAGGTTTTCAAATCTTAGGCAACATCGCAGAGCAGCAAGAAACACAACTTTTGCACTAAATTCCTTTAAGAAACAGCCCCACACACTGTAATTTAAAAAGAAAAAAAATGGAAAAAGAATGAAAAAGAAATGCCACCCCAATGCTGCTGCCAACCTGCCCTTGGGCATGTTCTCTGGCCAGACACTTGGTGCCTTGTGTCACACAGCCCCCATCCCCTGACCGTCCCCTCACTTTCTCTTCCACATGGGGACACTGTTTTCTTCTTGGTGCCTGATTTTGGTGTTCCCTACCAAATCTAAACCTAAAAATCTTCCGCGAAATGAATCCTAAGTTTAAAAAAGAAAATGAAATCAAACACCTAACTCGGTAAAGATTTTGCTGAAGACCAGTGCCCAGACTTCAACGTTCAAAAGTCAGTTCAGCGCCGCCGAGGCCTCCAACAAGGCTCCTCCACCAGCCCTCTGTTCTTTTCTTTTTTGCAGGAGATGCTGCAACAAGTTTTGTGTCCCTCTCCCTGTCTTTTATTGAAATCTAATCCTGATTTGCTAGAGGTTGCCTCGCCTGTTCATTTTGTCATGCTGAGGAGGGCGAGGGGATGGATGGGGATAAGAGGTGAAAAGCTGCTCTCTAACCCGGCCTGGAGCTCCCTGGAGTCTCCTAACTCAGGACTGGGGCAAGGTCGGCTTCCCCAGATGCAGGGTCCACGTCCACCAGGATGCGCCCTTGAGAACCTGAAGCCCCTGGACAGGCTGCTGATTCTCGGTTCCCAGGCTCTGCTGAAAGGGGAGTGACAGAACACAGGCAGAAGCTCTCCGTGGCCTTCTTGCCTGTGGTGCTGCCCCGGTGTGTACCTCTGCTGTGGCCTTCGCAGAGGTGGGCAGTGCTGGCCTGGTCACGTGCACGGGCCACAACAGGCTGCCCCAGCAGCTGACTGGCTCCTCTGTACCAGTTAGCCCAGATGACAGGCAAGGGGCAGCACTGCCCAGCCCACTGGCCGATGCGGAAACAGAACACCTCTGAGCTGCCCTCTGTGCTCATCTCAAGAGTCCTCTGACTCTGAGGCCAGGGCAGCAACCTGCCGCAGGCACACGGGGACCTGTGAGAGCGATGGCTCCGAAACCAAGCATCCACTCCAGAGCTGCCGCCTGCCGCGCGGGTCGCCAACGCCGGGTTCTCTCAGCTTCCTGGCAGTTTGAATCACTTGTAAGGAACCACATGTGTGTCCTCTCCTGCCTGTAGCTCTAAAGGAAAGGACAAATAACAGTGCCACACAAAGCACAAACAACAACAACACAGGCCTTGCCGGGGACACCTCACCGCTGAGTCTGCTTCTGCAGGTCTTTAATCGTGAAGGGTGGCGTTCTATTCTTTTTCTGGACTAAACGTACTGGTGCAATTTAGGTAAACAGAGGGACCATGTTTCTCGTAGAGAATCTGTACCTGTATATATTTTAATTCCTCATTTTGCCAATCCCATATCCCCACTTCAACTTCTCTCCCCTCCCTATTTACAAAGCTTTATTTTGATGTTATCTTTTTTTAGGTTGATTGATTGATCTGGTATAGGGTCTCACTACGCAGCTCAGATTCATAGCAATCCTCCTGTCTCAGCCTCCCCAGCGCTGTGCTTGCAGGCGTGAGCCCCCACGCCTGGTTTCAGTAGCTGGCACAATGCTAGCATACCAGGTGGTATTGGGGATTGTGCTTGCCAGGTCGGTACTTTGACCACCGAGCTCTCTCCCCAGCCTTTATCCTTTCTCTAAAATCGACTTTTTCCTTTTCTCTTCTTCCTGCCTCCCTCCCCCCTTCCCAGTTCCTCTTTCCTTGTGAACAATTCCTTCCTGTTTCACAGCATCTCTTTTACAGCTTGTTCCTCACTCACTCTTTTAGTTTCCCCCACCAGGGAGGCAGTGCGCTATTTCCCTCTGTGCATCCAGTTTATTTCATTTAAGACAATGGCCTCGAGGTGCATCCATTGACCTGCAAATGTCTCACGTTTATCCTTTATGGCTGAGTAGTGCTTCACTGTATTAAAAAATAAATGAAACACATTTGAATTCATTCCTCAGTTGATGGGCAATTGGGTTGTTTCCAACATTTAGCTGTCATGAACTACTGCTATAAACATGGCTTTGCATATATTGCTGTAGCATGATGCTTTTAATTCTTCAGGAAGGTACCCAGAAGGGGAATAGCTAGGTTGAGTGGGACCCCACTATAGTTTTTTAGGAATCTCCACAGTGGCTTCCACAGTGGTCCTCCCAGTCTACATTCTCCCCAACGGTGGAGAAGACTTCCTTTCTCCCCACAGCCCCTCCAGCTTTTGTTATTGGTTGACTTCTTGATGGTAGCCATTCTTTCTGGGGTGAGATGGAATCTCAGTGTCTTTTCAACTTGCATCTGTCAAATGACCGGTGATGTCAAAAGTGATTTCATATCTTCATTTACCGTTTGTGTTTTTTCTTCTGCAGAGAAGCCTAGTTTTCGATTGGGTCTTTCAGCTGAGGGGTATGATTTTTCCAACTCTTTCTATACTCCAGATATTAGTCCTTTGTCTGAGAGACAACTGGCGGAAGGTTTTTCCTCTCTACAGGTTGTCTGGCACTCTTGGTAGGGTTTTTTTTTTTCTATGAAAAACCTTTTTAATAAGCTGAGATCCCAGGTGCTGATTGTTTGGAGTATTTCCCATGCAATCAGGATTTTGTTCATGAAATCTTTGCCTACACCTGTGTCATGAAGTGTTCTACCTAGTCTCTCTTCCAGCTAGTTTAGTGTTTCTCTTTCAACTAGTTAGATCTTTGATCCATTTTGACCTTGGTTTAGTGCACGGTAACAGACATGGGTCTAGTTTTAGTTTTCAGCATTTGGAAAGCCAGTATTTCCAGCACCATTGATTAAAGATATCATCTCTCTTTCAGTGAACATCTTTGGGCCCCTTTCTCAAAGATAACATGACTGAGTATACTAGGGGTTGTTCCTGTTTCTTCTAATCAGTTCCACTGATCTAAACTGTTCCATTAATCCTCGGGTCTGTTCTTTCTGCCAGTGCCATGCTGGTTTATCACAGTAGCTTTACAGCATAATTTCAAGTCAGGGAGTGTGATTCACCCTATTTTTCCTTTGTTGTGGAGAATTGCCTTTGCTTTTCTAGACCAAAGACGGTGTTTTAAATGGTGCCTATATTCCTTACAACATGCTAAATATTCTAATTTTCACTTTTCTTCTCTGAAATAAATACTATTGCCTGAGAGAGCTGCCTGAGTTCCTGACTCAGTGACCAGCCATCCCAGTTTGCCTGGGATAGACAGTTTGCTAGGATATGGGATTAAGTGTTCTACTGTTCAGGAAGTTCCAGGAGAGCTCTAGGGAACTGGCCATGTTGCAACTCTACACTGACTGATTTTATGTTACGTTAATATTTCCATCTCATCAGATCCTCCTTGAGGCCCTATTACATAAGATACTTTTATGATCACCTTTTACAGATGAGATATTGGAGCCCAGGTGTGTTAAGGAATGAAATCTCAGGCCTGTCTTAGTGGTGACCCTAGGACTAGTCTCCACAAAAAAAAATCGAGAAAACCGAGTTCCAGTCCCCTGTGATTGACCTTCACCAAGAACTATGTGGCCTGTGACTTTTGAGCTCTGGTAACCATTTTTTCCTCTGCTGTTCTGAGAAAAGATTCCTAGAACAGAAGAGGAAAGGAAAGGAAAATCAATCTCCATCAGCAAGTTATTTCCTCCAAAGGGATTTTTTAATTTTTATTATAATAAAACACATCTCTCTTTCCAAAGTCTGTGCTAAGGTTAAGAGAACTGAAGAACAGATGAGGGCTTTAAAGTGGAGAGGTTATAAATTACCCATCGAGCCCCCGGGTTCATGGCTGATTGCACTCCACATTATCTCCCAGGGTTCTCTCAGCCTCTGTATCGGTATGGAATTTCTCACTATATGTGTGACTCGGCTTAGCTAAAAGCTGAAGTTACAGGCAATGGGAAATGTTTCCTCAAGGGAATAGGAGATAAGGTAAATAGAGTAAAATTTCCCCTTAGTGGGTCAAACAAGCTTATTCACTTGAGTTGAAAAGAAATACCACCAGGTGTAGTGGCATAGGCCTGTAGTGCCAGCAGTCATGAGGCAGAGACAGGAGGATCGTCATGAGTTCAAGACCAGCCTAGGTTACATGGTGAGTTCAAGGCCTTGTCTCAAAAGAGAAGAGAAGAGAAGAGAAGAGAAGAGAAGAGAAGAGAAGAGAAGAGAAGAGAAGAGAAGAGGAAACGCTTATAAGTGACAGGGCCAGCCAGATAGCTTAGTGGATTAAAGTGCTTTCTTAGGCAGACACAGGGGCCAGGGGTTCAATCCCCGGCCTGTTGTGCTGACCCCACCCCCAGGGCAAGCTGAGACAGTGATTGAGACTGGGCATGGTGGAGCGTGCGCCTGTAATCCCAGTGCTTGAGAGGATGAAAACAGGAGGATCACTACAAGTCTGATCTACATAGTGAGACCCTATAGATCTTGTACTAAATGCAAAAAATAATGATAATAATAGGATTACTTATAAATGAGGAGTATAGCTGCAAAAGACCAGGAAGAAAGTGAATTAAAAATGGATTTGATGATATATATTTGTAATATGGTATAACATTGATTAATATCTCTTTAGCTCCCCTTGACCTGTTCACACTGGGCACGAGCAGCTCTTCCCATTGAGGCTCTGAGTGACCCTTGGCTAGCTGTACTTTCCGAGCTCCACCTCTGTGCCTACCTGCACGCCCCGCACCGACTTCCCTCCAGGCCTTCGCTCTGGCTGCTTCCCTCCGCTGCCTCCTCGCCCACCGTGCCCATCACTGACAGGAGCCTGCAATGGGCATCTGTTGCTCTCAGCTACCCAGCATCCTCTGCTTGGCTCTATCCTCTTGCTGTGGGGCCCTCTCTTTCCAGGAGACTAATGGCTTGAGCTCAGTTCCCCATGGCAGTCAAGGAACCGGGTCCACATCTGACACCATGGAGTTCTGTGTGCTTATTTTGCTGGACTGTGTTCTGCTCCTGTCAAAGGCAGCTGGGGGAGCCGTGTCCATGGAAAGCGAGGCCAAAACAGCTCGGGCCGAAGCAGCCAGCAAATGGGGCACACTCCCCCACCCCGCCCGCCCCGGGCACTGCCCACCCCCCAGGCAGGACTCTGCCTTTCCCAGGGCAATAAGCCAGGACGTTCCCATTTCTGCTCAAAGCAGTTGGAGCTGGGTTTTTTGGTATAAAAACAGAGAAAACAGAGATTTATAGTATGCAAAGTTCTAACCGTAATTACAGGCTCATTTCAAAGGTCACTGCATTCCTGAAGCTTTTCTGGTCTCGAAAGCAGAATGACCTCTTCTCCTTGAAAATCGGCTAGCACTCAGAACCTCACTCAGAGTGTATTTTATTATCTACTTCAGGTTTAAAAATCTAACAATGCCACAAACTGTAAATGCCTTTATTGTTTTCATGTCACCACACTCGTGGACACAGTGAGGGCCACTGCCCTCCTTGAATTCCATGAAGTCACATTCATTCTGCACTACAACAATTTGCAAAGCACGAGATCCTGAGTGATTCCTGGTACCAAAACCAACAAACTACAACAAAAACCCTTAAGATCATCCAAGAATACCTTTCACACCTACTTGGTTCAGAGTTCAGAAAACAAACAACAGGCTAAGAAAGGTTAAAAAAAATTACTGCAGAAATAAAAGCCAAATTACGCTTATTTATATATCTGGTACAACACAATGACTCTGATTGATTGATTGACTGATACAGGGGATCGAACTCAGGACCTTGCGCTTGCCAGGTAGGAGCTTATGCCACTGAACTATCTCCCTAGACCTTGACAGTGATTTGTAATGTACATAAAATCTTATCATGCAGCTGGCAAGGTAGGAATTTGAAAATTAGGCACCTAGAATTTGGCAAAAGAAGAAATAAATGCAGCCCTTGTCTCAGGTCGGGCGCAGAGCACCTCAGACCTCTGAGAGTCCCTGAGCTGTGGGAGCGTCGGTCGCTGTTCCAGGACCCAGTCAGTGCGCTCGGGAGCCTGCAGAGCCACCGCTGTGTGACTCTTCATGCCTGGAGGATGACGGAACATCGAGGTGCATAACCAGAGGAGACTTAAGTAATTTGCCAGCACTCGAGGATAATCACAAAAATAACAGAGCAGTATGCAGCCATCAAGCTGTGTGACAATGATGTGCATAACACAGAAATACGTAATATATATATTTAACTTGTATAACATAGAGTTATATAACTTATATAGCATGTAATTTTAGGAGGACTCAGAACAGTAAATGGTATTTCTGCAGAGCAATGTTTGCAAGTAAAAAGAGCAAACACAGGAAGAGACGATTTCCACGACAGCACGAAGGAACGTACAGGCCGACAGCGCTCCTGGAGAGAGCCGGCCCGGCCGGGGTGTGACATCCAGAACAGGCAAAGCACGCTGAGCTCAGCAACAAAATAAAAGCCAATTAAAAACCGGAAAGAACCTGAGCCACCCCTCCTCCCAGGAAGACTTGGACATGGACAGCAAGTGCAGCGGCCATGTGCCCAGCCACGGGAAGTTTGGGGAGCACACGGCAAAGACCCAACAAGGCATCGCCTCGCACCCGCAGGACTGCTGGTTTTTAGAAAATAGAAAAGAACAACCCTGTGGGAGAGCACTGAGTATTTCTTTCTTTCTTTTTTTTTTTTTTTTATAGCTGGCTCAGCCTGCCCTGAGGGTGGAGCTGGCACACCAGGTGGTGCCAGGGATTGAACCGTGGTCCCTGTGGTTGCCAAAGCTTGCCTAAGCAGGCGGTTTAGACCCCTGAGCCACCTCACTGGCCTGTGTTGTATATTTCTGATGAGAATGTAACATGTTCCCGCCTTTATAAGAAACAGCTTGATAGCTCTTAAAGTCAGAATCACCACACCACCCAGCAGCTGCTCTCCTAGGCACGTGCAGTATCAACAGGGAGCGGAACCCGCCGTGCGCACACAGACGTGTAGGGCGCACAGCGCAGAGACAGCCTGCGTGTGGAGCCCAGCTAGCGGAGCATCAGCCACCCACAAACAGGAGGAAAGCACCGGACCCACACATGCCGGCCGTAGAGGAACACTGAGAACACGGCCGTCCCTGGGAGCAGGCAGACGTGAAAAACCATGCAATGTGTCGCTTGGTCTCTGTGAAACGCTAGGGTAAGGAAACCTGTGGAGACAAGCAGGCTGGGAGGACGGGCCAGCAGAGAGTCAGGAGAGTGGTCAATGTGGACGAAGAAGTGGGCGGGCAAAAACATGGTTTTGGAATGGGACGGTGGCGGCGGCTGCAGGCTAGGAGCATACTAAATGTCGCTGAGTTATTTACTTTAAAAGTCACTGTTATGCAAATCTCACCTTGGTTAAAAAGAAAAAAGTAATGAATAGAAGATAATATAATGGGAGTACGATTTGATTAGAACTAATATAATTTTAAATTTTGTTTTATTTTTTAATTATTTTATTTTATTTTATTTTATTTTATTTTATTTTATTTTATTTTATTTTGTGGGACCAGGGTTCAAACTCACGACCTTGCACTTGCCAGGCAGGCACTTGTGCCTCGGACCTATCTCCCCAGCCCCTTGTTTTATTTTTTATGAAAAGTATCTCACTACATAGCCATGCCGGCCTCAAACTTCTGGACCTGAACTGCCCTGCGCAGTAGCTGGCACTGCAGGCATGTCTGCCACACGGAGCTCCAGAGCAGTTTAACTGTGTTGTGTGGCTATGGCCTACACACTGACGTTTCTGTATGTGTCTACCTCTGTTTGGTTGTGTCTCCTAGAAAGATGCAATAGTTGGTCTGGAGGCCAAGCTCTCCAGCATCCTCTCCAGCAGACGGCCCTGCACTGAGTGGGGGGCCTGCCCACCACCACACCCTCTTCCTTCTATGCCACCAGGGAGGTATCAGCTGGTATCTGGCACCGCAGCACTGCCCCTCACATCCCAGGCCACACGCCTGTGCTGTTAGGGTAGCTTCCTTGTAGCACATGGAAAACACACTCTCACCAATTCTCTTATCATAAAATTTCCAGTACAAAATAGAAGCACAATTCAGTTTCTTCTGAAAACATTTGTTTTTTCATTTATGTGTTTGGTGCAGGGTCTCACTGTACAGCTCAGACTCATAATGAGCCTCCTATTTTCAGCCTCCCCACCTCTGGGATCACAGGCGTGTGCCACCTTACCTGGTCTGGGTGGCTGGCTCATCACGCATTTTAGAATAAAAATGGGAAAATAAAATTTCTCATTCCATTGTCTGGAATAAACATGCTAAATTCCAGCTGTAGATACACATGTGCGTACACCTACATGTGTGCTTGGTACATTAATGTAGTACGTACTCTGTTCTGCACAGTCTATAGTTTTGCTTAATAGCACCATGAGCAACATACTCTGTCATTGACTGCTCTGAAGCAACATTCTTAAAGTACAGCTGGGCCATGCTACGTGCGATCATCTTTCTTACACCTAGTTTTTTCCCCAAAGGCCCTGTGATGTAGCCCTCACAGCCATCTCTCATGCCAAATTAAATTCCTAGAGAATTCTTAAAACTAGAAATATGTATTCAAAAGCAAAAGCTGGAAGCTGCTGGGGAATTCTGACAAACGCCCCGTTGGCTTGTGTTCCCCCAAAAGTCCCACGCTGAGCCAGGTCCTCGGAGGCGAAGGGCCCTTCTCTCTCCCATAGGCAGCGGGAGGCACGCTATCTTTGCTTCTGATGTTCTTAAGCTCCATTTGTGCTTATGTAATATGGACTGAGGTTTACGATCACCACACTGAGGGGGACTGATAGCTGGTGCTCAGCTTGTGGCACCCAGCGGAGCTGAGGCCTCGGGTACGGCTGTGAGAGACCCACCTGAGGGGCGTTGCCAGCAGCATAAAAGGGGAAGTGGAGGGGAGGCTAGGGGCTATGGCGCTCCTGGAGGAGCTCGTCGTGATGGCTTTCCTGATAAGAACTTGGCTGTTCTTGTGGTCGGAGGAGCTGGGATCCTGCTGCCCCGAGAATGGCTGTGGCTCACTTTGGGGGAGCTCTGGCTCTTACTTTCTGCATCACTTCCTGGCTCCATGTGGATCCCCCAGCCTGCTGGCTCAGACCCTTCGGCCCGCTGGCGCAGACTTTCCAGCTTCCACTCCTGACCTTTGGGCCTTCCCAGTGCAGATACACGAAGCAGGCTACATCACACATTGCCATGGGCCCTAGGTCTCCAGCTGGCCTCATTCAGAACACTGCCACGGGAGCCAGGCCCTCCGCTGGATTCTCTGGGTTCCAGTGTGTGGATAGGCTTCCTGCGCTCTTTTTCTTTGACTGTTTGGGTGATTGTTGTAAAAGAATCCTGTCAGCTATGTGTCCTGTAGTGTTGCCCTTGCAAACCACGACTGCAACAGGCGCTGCAGCGAATGCAGGGGGAAACCTCTCCTCTGTGGACGTAGCCGTCCTGGGCACACATTCGGAGACGGTGGTGGGCCGGCATGTCGCCCTGCGCCTGTACTTACCATCTGTCTATAGACTGAACACACACATTTTCAGAGCCTTTTTACGTCTGTACTGCTGAATGTTGTGCTCTTAGCCAGTCCCCTTTTGGTGGACACTTGGGTTGCTTTCAACCTTTTGAAGCTTCAGAAATGTTCTTTTAAATGACAGTGTGACTGTGTCATTTTGCCCATGGGTCCATGTGTCTGTAAATCGGTGTGTGTGTGCTACATGACCAGATCACAGGATTTTAAGAAATGTTTTGTCAATCTTCTGTCAAAAACAGAAAACATAAAGGAGAAAAGAAACTGTTAAAAGCTGTGGCACGTCGGGTGGTTTCTAAATGCTAAGAAATGTCATGTATTTTCCCCAGATATATCACTGAATTTCCTGGTTCTCCTGCATAAGCTCTGGGGCCTCTTGAGAAATTTCTAAAGGGCCAGGAAGAGCGGGAGGCAAACAGCCAACAGCAAGCCGGCCCTCCAAGCCCACATCAGCTGCCTGGCCTTGAGCTGCATTCCAACCTTAAGAGGAACAGCCCCGGGCCGGCCTGCTGAGGCAGCCCCAGGCCCCGATGAGGCTGCCCAAGGCCCAGGCAGCCCTGGGCCTGGAGGTGAGGGGGCACAGCTTTCTCTCCACAAATGTAAATTGAAGATAGGACTGCGGTAGGAAAGCTGGTTTTCCAGGGGTGAGATCACCTGCGAGGGAGAGGACCCAACTTTCAAAACCTCCTTTGCATGCATTGAAAAGGTGACCACTTCTGCACAAGCACCATTTGGGTCCTACAGGATGGAACAGGATCATCTCGTGCTGTTCCCCAGAAGGAGCCCCCCTTTTCAGGCAAGGCTAATCTGCCTGGTCTGTCCCGAAATGTTATAGAAATGCGGTGACTTTTCTGGGGCGGGGCTTCTGCGCTTAATTTCCTGGCTTTCTCTGTACAGAATCTTCCAGCTTCTCTTGCCCAGGAGAACAGACAGAGACCTGGAAAATGAACGCTGCGCTTGGCGTTGCCCCTTGACTGCAGGCTAAGCTTTAGGGGTGGCAAAGTGCACCTCGGAAGGGCCACTTCAGCTCAGCTTGCAGGGGGGAGCGGTTCGCAGAAGGAAAGGGGCCAGGCAGCGTCCGCGCTCCCCCTCTCTCCCTCTTTTCTCCCTTTCGCTCATTCCTTTTGGTTTTTGCTCTTTCCTCTCAGCTTAGAAAATAGATGGGCAAATCACTACACCGGAAGTTGGAGAACAACTATTTCAGGAACTGATAGTAAAACACCCTAGTGTGTGCATATATTAACTTTGGAGTTGACATGTAAATGACTTGCAAATTAATATAGCACAGAAGTAACTAAATACGTTCACTTAGCCAAAAGCTTGAAAAGCTAAGAGCGTGCGAGAGGCTCTGGTGAAGAAGGATCGCCCAGCACTGGCCTTCAACGTGAGCTCGGAGAGCTATCATGAGCATTGGTGTGGAGGTTCTTCAGAGCGCTAAAATTAGAAACTCCATGTGACCCAGCTGTCCCTCTGTCAGGCATCTGTCGGAAGGGGCCTATGACGTCACACTACAGCGATCCATACCCGTCAGTGTTTCTAACAGCACAGTGCGTAATAGCTAAGTCCTGAGCGCAGCCTGTGTGCCGGCCAACAAATGACCGCATAAAGAGCACGTGGCGTGTGGCATGTATGTATCATATCACAAATCCTTCTCTCTGACTATAGAGAAGGACAAGCTTAGGGCATTTGTAGGAAAAGGGATGCACCTGGAAAATGTCATGTTGAATAAAATAAACAGGACACCCAGGCCTAAATGCTGCTGAATATCACTCACCTGGGGGAGGCAAAGTGCAAACGAAGAGACCAACACAGGATGGACAGAAGGGAACAAGGAGACAGAGCTCTCGCAAATGAGAAGGAGTGGAAGAGACCAAGAGCAAGGGGTGGGGTGCGGGGGGAATGTCTTAGTGACTTCTCTTGCTTCGTGACAAAATATCCAACACCCAAAATTAAAGCGAGAAAGGTTTATCTAGCTCAGTCTGCAGAAGTTTCAGTCCACAATCAGCTGGCCCTAAGGCAGGGTGGCGTGGCTGAGGGCAACAGGTCATGGTGAAGAAGGACGGCAAAAGCAACAACCAAGACAAGACCCTTCCTGTCCCTTATGCTGTGTGCAGGCCGCCCACCCTGGGCATGTGTAGCACTCTCAATCCCAGCATTGGACCACAGATCAACCGCACACTCTAGATCGAATCACCTCTGAGAAGTCTGCCCCCCATGACTGCATGAGGTTTTGGGGGGACATCTAAACACAAACCGTAACAGGAAATAAGCAGTGTGGAGCTACGCGACATCCAGACACCTCATAGCTTCAATGAATGGAAATGTTATACGCTGTACACATGAGCTAAGATTAGTTATATCAACCAGAATGAAAATGAGGAAAGAGGAACTGGAGGAGGAGAGAGGGAGGGGTAGGGATGGGAAGAGGATTTTTGAAAAAGGAAGAAACGGTATTAGGTACATGGGCCCACTGCTGAGATGCCTGCGAACTGCGTGTACTGCCAACACGAATAGTATTAACAAAATAAATAAATAAATAAAATAGAAAAAAACCCTCAGAGCATCACAAATACATCTAAAGTCCCCTTAACCCATCATCCACAAACTTGTCCCATAGCAGACAATGCACCCCTAGCCCGCTGGTCAGTTGCCCAGGTAACGGTTCCTGTTACAGTCCCTGGAACTTGTGTCTCTTAGACATGGCTAGTGACTGGGATGCACGGCTGGTCACCACGACGCTTTCCGTAACAGCCAAAGGCAGCTCAGTGCTCTGCCACTGTACTTCCTCCAACTCCATGAAAGCCTCCCTCCCTGGGCCTGTGGGGCCTGATACTTTAGGAACGACCCCCACCAGGGCCAGGGGATGTAAAGTAAGGCTGCCCCCAATTCCAGATGTCATTTCAGTGTTTCTGCTTGCTGCTCCAGCCTCTCTTCCCCTTTCTCCAGATAAGAGTGTCCAGCACATCCTTCTGGCCCTTCTTTGAATTCTTCATATACGGATGCAAGTGCATGCGTGTGTGTGTGTGTGTATGTGTGTGTGTGTGTGTGTGTGTGTGTTGTACATAAATGATACAATGTCACACTGCAATTTTCACCTTCAGTATTTTCTGAGACCCACCCAGTGGCGCTGTGTAGGCATCCCCCTGGAGTTCATGGGGAGCTCTTGTTCGCATCTGTGCTGCCAAAGCCCACCCCAGAGCTCTCAGCTCATCACTGCCTCTCGGGCCCCTCTGAGCTGCCAACCCCCACGCCACAATATGAACACAGTCTGTGCCTTCTCAGCTGAGGACGGCCTGCCACTGCCCACAATCCCAGCAGCACCGTGGGAACACCTGAAGCAGGGCTTCCTGCATCCATGAGCAGTAAATCTCCAGAAAAAGCAGGGGGTAGATAGTGTGTTTTAGTTTGTTTTGTGCTACTGAGGCAGAATATTACCCAAGGCTGGGTGATCTGTAGAGAACACACTTTATTTCTTAGAGTGCTAAAGATCATGAAGTCCAAGATGGAGGCTGTGTGTCTCAGAAGCCTTCATGCTTGATTACCTCACAGAGCAGAGAAGGGCAACAGGTCCAGCGTACTCGCAGCCTGACGCCCTTCTCTAATCTCATGGGCCCATGCAGTGGCAGGGTGCCCAGGCACTAATCACTTCTCCAAGGTCCTCCCTCTTAGCACTGTTGTACTGGGGACTGAGCTCCCGAACACGTGTTCTGGGGGATACATGAAAACCTCAACCTAATGCCAAGACCTGCTTTGCAGCTCGACACGGTCCTTACCACTGAGGAAGTTCTCATGAGGTCTTGATTGCCTCTGTGTTACCAGAACCCATCCCCGAGCTGTCAGCTAACAGCTGCCTCTGGGACAGGGCTGGTCCCTCTTTCCTTCTCCCCTTCCTCCTCACAGGGCTGGTTACCCTGCCTGCCCTCTGGAAGGCAGATGGTCCAAGGTTATTGCGCTTGAGTTTCTCTGAGTCCTCTCCTACCTCTGAAGATCCCATCCCTACCTATGCATTAGGATCAGTTGGAAGCTTTTGGGAATGGCCAGTGCGGAGGACCGCTCACCTGAGGTCTGTGGGGACTCTCAGGGACGGGCATTATTCGTCAAGACCTCCTCACATCCCAGTGTGGGGTTGGAATGCAGAACTGCTGCCCTCGCCAGCCGTGGTTCTCTGAGGCAGCTCCCAGCAGCTGTAGTCAGTGCAGACCCACCCTCTTCACCTCCAGCCGCTTCCTCTCGCAGATACTGGTGTTCTTTGGTGATGTCTCCATGTCACCCCAGGCCCCACACACTGCCACGTAGACATGATGTTCCACCTGGGCAGCTAGAGCTGGTGTATGAAACACAAACGGTCAGGGCAAGGCTAGAGGCTGACTTCATACTTCCAACAGGTGCTATCAGCTTGCCTTTCAGGAGCCGGACAACTCCGACCCTCAACAGTGACTCAAGACTTCCCTGACGCTTTGACAGCTGATATGATTGTATTGGTATGTTTTCAATTTAAATCTTTCTTTTTATGAAGACAATGAGGCATCTTTTCCTATGTTGATGCTATTTGGCTTTCCATTCTTGTCAGACGTCAGCTGATAACATCTGTGGCCTTTTCTTACACTCGGAGGATCTCCGTTGTGTTACAATATTATGTCTTCCCAGGGCGTCATTGGACTTCTGATTTGATTATGACGATAACTATCTGAATGTGTCCTCCAAAACTCATGAGTTGGAAATGTCATCCTCCGCCGTGTTAGGAGGTGGGCGCTACTCTGAGGGGACTGACAGGGACAGCAAATAACCCGTGGGTCCCTTTCTGTCCCCTCCTCTGGCCTTCCCACCACCCGCTGCCTTCTACATGGCTATGTTGCCCAGGCTCCTTGCTGGATGTCCTTGCATTTCACAGTGATCTGCAACCTACAGCGTGTGTTTGCGCTCATTATAAATCACGTCTGCGTCACTCTGTGACAGCGACATAAAACCAGCTAAGACACGATGTTTCCGGTCATGCACAATTTGTTTTTGTTTGTTTTATAATGAGGCTAAGTATTCTAAGGTTTTTCATTTCCTCTGATGGCTTGTGGACTTCGAATCCTAATCCGAAGTCCTTCATCTGCCGCACACAAAGCACTTCCCCGTTTCCTTCTAGCCAGTTTTGGTCAACACTTGGCCCAGGTAACGAGCAGCAAGCATGTACTGGAGTGGGAGGCACAGAGCCCGCTCTCCAATGCATGTTCATACCGGAAGGCTCGGGTCGCTTCTAAGAGCCCACGTGGGGTGACCTGTGCTCCCACCCCGTCTGAGACACCTCTCTCATCAAGAACTAACTGCTCTGAGTTGGATCTGTTTGGGGTATTCAAGTCTTCTCCAGTGGATTTTCTGTTTATTTACAAACCAGTATCCCTCTGTAGGGATTTATATTTTATTTTACTATTTGGCATGAGTACTAGATTCTCTACATTTCATCTTATCTTCCCTCAAAAAACCTTTGGATTAATTGGTCTCAAACCAAACAAATATGAAGGAAACTACTAGTCAAGATGGGCATGGGTTTCCAAGCATGTTAGGATCAATCCCTGAGACACAAGGACTTCCTGTGCACCGTGCTGCCTCACCCTGCCTCCAAGGTCTCCTGTCACAGGGCCCGGGTGGTCTTTCTGTTGTGCTCTCAGTGCCCTCCTTCCTGGTGTCTGTGGGTCTTGCATGGATCCATGTATCTGGAGAAGCATTTTCGACAGGATCGCTCTGGAACTCATCCTTGAGGCCCCCGGACACTGCCTTTCCTGTGTCCTGTGGATGTGCCCACCCTGGTCACCCGAGACCACCTTTGTGGAGACAGTTTCTCATCTGGATGGCGCACAGCAACCCCAGCGCTCCTCTGCACGTGGTGGCCAGGCCAACTTCTGTGCACTGGGTGCTCCTGCACACAGTACCTGAGGCGGGTCACAGGGCACGGGCTTCTCTGGCACACAGCTCTGGACACCCGGGCGCAGATCCAGCCAGCGGGAAGGTGGGTGGGGTGCGCAGGGGTCAGGGGCTGCAGGGGAGCGGCAGCACTCTTCTGAGCTGGCTGCCTCTGCCAAAGGGTGGAAATCCCCTCAGAGGGCAGGGCTGTCACCCACAAGAAGGCAAATGCTGCTCCCTGTGCCTGGTACAGCCCCTTGGGCTCACGCTTACAGCTCCAGGCCCTGGGCTTCTTAGGCTCTCCTTCCCCACCTCCATCTCCATTTCTCCTGCAATGCTCAGAACGGAGTACGATTCCATACTTGTCAACAGCCATTGAATTTTGCTTTCTAAAGCTTTTTAAGTTAATGTTATTGGCACACTTTAGATACACGCAGTGATCAGTCACTGCATGGGGTCTGTACCTGTACGTGATTTATCTTGCTGCCCGCACTCCCTTCCCTTCTCTTCACCCTTTCCACCCACCCCTCTTTATTTACAAAGCTTTGTTCCCTTTCTTTCTTCCATTCCTCTGTTGCCCCCATCGTTTCCTCCCTGGCCCCCCACTTCCGGGTTCCCCTTTTCACACTTATTTTTCCCCTTCCTGCTGGACTCCACACTTGTCTACTGACCACAAAATGTTTAACGCATAGGTGTTTGACAAGAATATGCATTAAACAGACCAGCAAATGTCTTCACCACTTGTAAGTCCTAGCTGGGGAACAACATTATTCTCTTAGCTACTCAGCTACCCTTCTCTGCTGGTGTTTTAAAGGGAGCTACAGTCATGTGCTTGTGTTTCTATCCAAGCTGTAAGTTTCCTTCCAAAGCCCTAGAACGGCTGTCAATCTGTTCCAAGCATTTGTTCTCGTGTACAAAATATATGGGCTTGTTTTCAAATAATGAAACAGTGAGTGTTACAGCGGGTCCCCAAATTTTGCAGAATGCCCCTGATTGTGAAAAGCTGTGAGTTTCAAAGAGAGTCAGGAAAGTGCCTATAAACACCTATTGTTAGAGTTTAAACCCTAAATAGCCTATGTCTTCCGCAGTTCTGCAATGCAATTTTAAAAACTAGTATTTAATAAAGCCTTAAGAGATGCAAGGCATATTGGTTCCTTCTTTGGGATTTTAGAGCTGTATAAATGAAACGGAGCACACCCAAGACAGCTGCATGTGGCATAGCCACCTGCTACCACGGAGGTGCGCTGAGGCCACTGCCCTGTGGTGGGGGGAGTGGCCAATCGGCAGCAAGAACTGAAAAAAACGCTCTGAGACTGGTTACTTTCAACCCTCCCATCAAAAGAACAAAACAATTGTGGGGGATATTTGTGGTTCCCAAGAAATTCTTGGGGTTACTGCAACCAATTATAGTTAGGTTCTAGGTGAAAAAAAAAAAAAAAAGACCAAACTGTGGATTGTAAACCACAGGTTCAGAGGGCACATTATGGAGAAACCCAAGATCATCTGCAGGCCAGCAGCCCAGCTCTGGGTCCCCGCGTGGCTACCACGGCCTGCACCACGCTGGGCAGCAGCTCAGCATTGCCGGCTCTGCAAGGTGCTGGACACAAGCTCAGTTTTAGCAGCTTGTCAAGAGGGCTGACAATGGCGCTGTAATTACAGGATCACTATTCCTGGAAGTAATAAGCATGGAAAGGTGCGGTGGCAGTGTGGGGAGACTGAGGCAGGGGACTGCTGGGAGTTTGAAGCCAGCCTGGGCTGCAAAGCGAACTCAAGGCCAGCCTGGGCTGCATAGCGAGAATTTTTTTCAAAAAGACAGAAGGTGGAGGAGGAAGAGGAAAAGAAGGAGGAAAAATACATACCAAAGACTATTAGGACAGGAAAACTATTAAACATCATTTGACAAAGGTGCATAACTTTACAGCGACCTTTAGCAGAGCTCAGGGGCCCACTTACTCAGGACCAGCACATGGTTCCACTTATCCAGAAAGCTCACACGTCGGGATCTTGGGTTTGAGGCCAGCCTAGAAAACACTGGAAGACCCTATCTCAAATAATTAATTAAAAGATAACAGCTATCTTTTTATGTGTAAATTTGGCTTGCCCTTGGTACTGAGGCCAAGTTGTAAGATAATTCCAACCCTAAGTTCAAGTATCTAATACGAATTGGACTTCCGTGGGCTAAGACTGTCCACACGCGCCACGCTGCACTCCCCGTGGAATCCGTGAGGGCCACGGCACGGCCCTGCCACCGGGGCAAGCAAAGCACCCGACACTGACCAGGCACCAGCAGATGCTCTCTGGGTGGAAAGATAAGGAATGAGGGAACCGTAGGACAGAATCGCCTCCAACACACAAACAGAGGGAAGCATGAACCGTATAGAAACAGCTGCAGGGTTGTTTGCTTTGAAGTTCAGAGACAAATTATGTTCCATGTATTTAAAAGATTCTACTAGGGAAATAAAAAGTTTCTACTTGAGAAAGTCCATAGGAGCGGGACCGAAATGAGATACTTATTCAGGTAGGGTGTAAGCGAAGCTAAATCTGTTCACCTCCCCCAAAAATCTTAATTTTTTAAAGAACATAGTTTTATTTTTTATTTTAAAGAGAATAAAAATTAAAAAGTTAAAAATGATGCAGAATTTCAAAGCAAGATGATAGGAGGAAATCAAGAATGGTTGTTATGCTGCATGTTATCTTCAAAGTAGTTGTTCGGCTTACCAGATACGGCATGCAAGGTGATCAAAAAATTAAGCATTAACTATTCCTTTCAATAATCCAAAGGGATTAGCAGTACACTTAGCTATCGGATGTGTATGGTGTGTGTGTGTGTGTGTGTGTGTGTGTGTGTGTGTGTTTCTCCCCCTCCTTCTTCCTTCCTTGCTTCCTTCCTTCCTTCCTTCCTTCCTTCCTTTACTCCATTCCAGTTGTTCTTCCCATCTGAGCAGTTTCCCTTTCACAATATCTGTTCTCGTATTCAGACCTTGTCTACTCTTTCAGGCCTTACACTGTGGAGACAATATCATGCTTGTACATGTGTGTCTGACTTATTTCACTTATGAGTATGGTCTCTAGTTGCACTCATTTACCTATAAAAGCCTTGAGTTTATCTTTCTTTTTAGTTGAGTAATACTCCATTGCATAAAAATACCACATCTTTTTTATCCATTCTAGGGTTGATGAGCATTTAGATTGTGTCCAAGATTGAGCTACGATAAACTGTGCTACTATAAACACGGGTCCACATATATCACTGTAGTATTGATGTTTTGAATTCTTCTGGAAAAATACACAGAGTGGGAATAGCGAGGTCAAATGGGACTGCTAATCCCAGTTTGTTGAGAAATCCTCACACTAATTTTCAACAGTCGTTTATAATAAAAACTCTACAGAAAATTGGAATAGATGGTCTTTACCTCAATACGATACAAGCCATCTATGGCAAACTGACAGCCAATATCATAGTAAATGAGTGAAAACTGAACGCCTTCACTTTAAAGTCAGGAACAAGACAAAGAGTTCACTACTCCATTTCAATGTAGTTCTGGAAATATTAGCCAGAGCAATTAGACACAAGAGAGAAACAAAAGGAATAAGAATAGGAAAGGAAGAAGTAAAATTATCGCTATTTGCAAATGACATGATACTTTATGTAGAAAACCTCAATAATTTCACCAACAGACTTCTAGATTTAATAACCAAATTCAGTAGCTCAGCTGGACACAGAGAGAACTATTAAAAATCAACAGCATTCCTGTACATAAACAACAAACACACTGAGAAAGAAATTAGAATTTCTAGAAACACAACTTGCACAGTAGCATTCTCAAAAGTGAAATACTTAAAAATCAATCTAACAAAGAAAGTAAAAGATCTATACAGTAAAAATTACAGTACCCTGAAAAAAGAGACCGAAAGAAATCTTCAATTTTAAGACATGAGTGACTAACAGGAAGAAAGGTCACCTGACAGGAATGCTAGGTCCTGAGAGCCCAACCTCCAGGCAGGGTCCAGGGAGACCATCAGCCTGAGCCTTAGGCATGACTCCCTCTGTGAGGCACCAAGCCATCCTCTCAGCAGCCAGTAAGAACTCTAGGCAGAGGATATGAAAACTGCTCATGGCAGAGACCCAAGTCCTTCTCACTATGCTAAGCAGGTAAGGACTGCCCCAAGGAGCGGCGTGCATGCCCGAAATTCCAGCACTCTAGGAGGCTGAGACAGGAAGATCACAAGTGTGAGCCCAGCCTGGGTACCTTAGCAAGACACTGGGCCAAGATAAAAATGACAAAAACAGGGCATGTAGCTTAGTATGAAGGCCCTGGATTCAAACCCCAACATCACAAACCACAAAAACAGAAACACGGTGATCCCAGGAGTCTAGTTACTCGAATAGCCACTGGGGAAAGCCTAGCGGAAACCTTATGACTCCAGATGAAAAGATGTCGGGGATCATTATGACTAAAGCAGGACTTAGCTTCCCAAGAGTAGCAATGCCCTGAGCAACAGAAGTTACCTCAGTTGTTCCTGTGTGTGCGCATGCACCCATGCATATGCGTGAGTAAACGTTATAAATGAAAGGAACACGGTCTTTGAAAAGTAGAGTCCAATGGGCAGCAGTAATGACTCATTTAAGAAACACGCAGATGAGGGGTGGGGAGATAGCTCAGTGGCATAAGTGCCTGCCTAGCAAGTGCAAGGTCCCAAGTTTGATCCCCAGTACTGCAAAACCACAGCAAAACAAACAAATAAACAACAACAGCAAAAAACTTGCAGATGAGAAGGGGCACAAGGGACAGAGAAAGACCAAGAAAAAAGAGAATAGAAAAAATAGAAACAAACTTTTTGTAAATAAGAAGAGAGGTTGAGGGGAGGGGAGGGGAGTGGGGGAAAGCAAGGTGTATCATGTACAGATACAAATTTCCTACAGTAATGTGTATATATATATATATATATATCAAAAAAATAGGTAGATTTAGATTTTATAACACAGAAATATTAAGTACTGTCTGTGTGCCATGTGGATGTGTAGGTGGGAGACGGGGGTTTGCCCTTTGACCTTGTGCAGCTTAAATTCACCAACCACTTCCTCTGTGAACTGACTTAAGACAGGAAAAGCTCCGGGCTCAGAGGGTGCGCCCGCTTCTGGGGCACCTCTAATGCCAACACCCCCTACCCCCCCAACCCCGCAGGGCCCAACCCTGCAGGAGCACGGCCTGCATAGCTGCCAACACCAAGGACACATCCAGGGAACAGCAGAATGGGTGTCCACGCACGGCCACGCAGCAGCACCCTCTTGCTCGACTCCAGCCCAGAGGGGTTTAGTTTGGTTTCACCCAAGGGTGCTATGGGAGGCAGCTGAGGATCAGGGGCACCCTCTGCGGGCTTCCTACAGGGCCCTGTGGGCTGGGCAAGAACCCTGAGTGCGGGCTTCAAGAATGGCACGGAGCAGCTGGCAAGTAAGCCAGGCAGGCGAAGGGGAGGACTTAAAGACCTGCGCTGAGGTGCCCAGAAGGTATGGCCAGCTACAGCAAAAGTCGGGCCCAGGCTTCTCAGCAGGCGCAGGACAAGCCATCCGAACCCGAGCGTAGCCCTGGAGGACATGGTGTTGCTGTGCAGATCTGTTACCGGCTACTGGTCAGGAGTGGCGGGGGGATGGCCTGTCACTTGAGGCTGCTGTCAACAGCGGCCACCACGGGCTGCTGGGGAAGCAGCCTCGGCGCCAACGCAGCTCTGTGATAGAGTGTCTACCTAGGCCAAGGCGCATTCTCGTCAAAAGGAAATGGAGACACAAACCCTCATGGCAGGGCTCCTCAGAGGACTAATCAACGCCCAGGAGGAGCTCGGTGAGGAGATCCTAACGCTATTATCACTAATGATACCATAAATTACTTCCTGGACAGCATTGAAGCCAGAAGCTAGAAGACCTTAAAGCAGACCTGAGGGCATCTCGGGCATCTCCATGCAGGGCAAGAAAAGATGCCATTTCTTCCCACTCTCATCTTGCAAATTAGAAAGGCAAGTCACAGAGCTCAGCCACCACCTAGACCCAGGGGCTCAGGGTGACTCAGTACCAGGCCTCATCTTTCCCTCACATAGCTGCTGCTCACCGCTCTGAAAACCAGCTGGCTAATTCTGGCTCCTGCTCCTTCCTATCACTTGGGTGTAGGGTTTCCCTTTCTGTGGAAATCTGGCTCCGCTTCAGCACGCTTCCTGCTTGGTCCCCGATGCAGTCATCCCCATCATTTCCATCGGCTTTCACTAGTGACTAATGTCAGTCAGCGCCTGACCCCCTGGGGCCCGGTTTTCAAGAAGAGTGAGCAGAGGAGAAGTCCACTTAACCTGCCCGGCACTTGTTTCCAGTAAAGTCCTGGAAGAACACGGCGTGCTGAAAACTCCTTCATGAGCTCTGGGTTCATGAACTCAGAAAGCGCTCCACCTGTAAGACCAAACATTTGTGAGGGATCCACTCCCCTTCTTGGACTCAATATTGTGATACACTTACTTGTAGTCCCAGCCCCTCAAACTGGCCATTCATACACATAACCAAGAAGCCACTGTAGCAGCCAACCGAAGGTCAAGGGCCATATTCCACCAGGCATCAACGCATTCCACAGGTATTTCATGGGCACTAACTAGGATCTGAGGACCTGTCAGTGACCGTCTGAGAAGGCTGACATTAAAAAGCTCTGGGGAAAACAGTTAGTCAAAAAGAAATTTTACATAGGTGAGGAAATCAGGCATGCCGTTTTGCATATCGAGTCCCCCCCCCAACCTGGAAACGCTTCTGATAACATGAATTCATCTTATACAATAATTGTGAAGCTAGACTTGTTTCTTGACAGGTGTGCATGTGGCGGGAGGCTAGAGCTTGCACAAGATGGCGGCAGGCTCACTGTAGTGCCCTAACCAGCCCCAGGGCCACAGCTGCAGAAGGTACCTTAGATCCCCTGTCACACCACTCTCATGGAAGCAACTATATTGTATCAGAAGCACTTTTTAAAAAAACCCTAAACAAACTCCATCCTTACGACAATGTTTTGGAAAGAAAGTAGAGTACACACAGGGGAGTTTGTCCCTACGCTTAAAATGCTCCTGGGCTGTTAGCGTCTGTTTATCAGAGGGCTGTGAATTGGAGGAGAGGAAAATGCTAAAAAGCGCTGTTTCCGCACAACTTTAGGAGAAACAGTCTTAACATTTTCCACTGGAATCGGCTCATCAATTGGCTGCCTGTCTGTCTTTGTTCTGCATTAAGCTCTCCGTAGCTCCCAGACACTGCCTCTGTGACTGTGAGGACTTCATAAATAATGGAAAGAAGTCATATGAGAAGAAACGCACTCTAATAAACTATTTTCAAGGTTCAAGATTTAAATGCTGAGCGTCCTACCTGAACAACTTAGCCAGCTCCTGTCTCAAAAGGTTTCAAAAGGGGAGAGAAGTGAAGACTTGGCCCAGCCGTAAGCCCCCACCCCAGTTCAGTGCCTAGCTGTGGTGGTGGTGGTGGGGGACCACACCTACCAGTGCCGGGGGGAGGTGCAGCCCTGGCACCTCTAGTCTTTCCCATGTCTCCTGTCTGGAGTTCCTGTCATGAGATGGCAGGGGGTGGGGGTGGGGGCACTGACCAACTTGGGCTAAAGACTTCTTTAAAAACTTTCAGTCTTACCGAGTTATTTTCCCCTCGGCCAAAAGAAAGACCCGTATGAATGTCTCCATGCTAAGTGGCCTTTCTAGCGGATGCTTTTCTGGCTCCTGGTGCTGGCGATCTCTGGTATTTTCAGTCCACAGCGGAGGCCAACAGGCAGTTGAGATCTGGTTCTAGGACACTTGGGCAACTACTTCCCAGCCACATCTTTCATTGAAATGAAACGGATTCTCAGGATTAGCGCTTCTCTCTTCCCCAGGCACACAGACCGAGGAGGTGCAGCGAGGTGTCAGGGGCGGGGAGGGGGGGGAGGGGTAGCTGCGAGGATCTCCGTGGCTACAGCCGGCGGAAATGGCTTCGGAACCCTCGGGCTGGGGTGTCCCTGGGGACATGCATCCTGGAGCGGACGCTCACATCTCCTCCCTCCCTGCCCTGCCCCCCCCTCGGGGTGGGGTTCCGGGGCGCCGCAGTCCCCGCCCGCTATCCCTGCCCAAGCTTGTTCTTAACCTTTTTTGGGCCGGGGACCTCGGGAAACCTATGGACCCTTTCGGGATGGGACGGAAGTTTGGGGAAAAGCATCGCTGGAGAATGTTGCCAAACTTTCAGGGGACCACAAATTCGAAAACAGATTAAGACCCCCTGACTCGGGCGAGTGAATGGGGCACAGGGCTCAGGTGCCAAATGGGGTCCAGAGTGAGCAGGCGCGGCGCAGGGCAGGACCCGGCCCCCGCTCTTAGGGAGGGGCACGGGAGCACAGGCGGGGAGGGGGCCAAGGAAGGGGGAGGGAGGGACCCAGAGGAAATGGGAAACGGAGAGGGCACAGTGGGAGGGGACGGGACTGGCAGGGACAGGGTGCAGCGGGAGCCGAGAGGGAGGAGGACGGAAGAGGGGGCGGGGCAGCGTGCCCGGGACCGAGCGAGCCTTCCCAGCCCTCCCTGCCCCGGTGGGCGACCGAGCGCCCTCCCGTTCCGAAGGAAGCGCGGGCTGAGCCGCCGGCTGCGCCCCGGGCGTACGCCTCCCGCGCCCTCCGGGCCTGGGCCAGCGGGTCGGCACGGGCCGCGCAGAGGCCGCGGGCTGGGAAGAGGCGGGCCGCGGCGCGCTTTCTCCTCCCAGCCCCTCCTCCTGGAGGCGGGTCCCCGGAATTTGAGCGGCGGAGGACCCGCGCCCCCGCCCCCGCGCCCCGATTCAAGAAGCCGCTCCGCTACCCCGGCGGCACAGGGCGCCCGGCGCGCCTCGGAGCGCACGTCCCGCGCCTTCTCCGCCCGCTCGCTGGGCATTATGCGGCCGAGCGGCCGAGCCCCTGCCCCGCTCCTCCGGCTCCTCCCGCGGCCCGAGCGGCTCAGCTCTCGGCAGGCGGCGGCGTTGCTCTGCTGCGCGCAGACGGGACCCTCGCAGCGAGACCTCAGCGACTCCTGAAGTCAAAAGTCGGCGGCCGGCGCCAGACCCGCGCTCTCCGCGGCAGACGTCTCGATCCAGCGCAGCCGGGGCGGAAGGGAGGGAGTAGGGTGGGAGGTGGAGCACCATGCAGCTTGCGTCCTGGGCCGCCCTGCTAATGCTCCTGGTGCGGGACTTGGCTGAGATGCGGAGCTCAGACGCCGCGGCCGCCGTGCGCAGGGACAGGCTGCACCCGAGGCAAGGTAACGAGGCGCGGCCCTGGGACCCCTCGCCCCTCCCGAGCTGCCCCCGGCAAGGGCGCCCCTTAGCCCGGGCTTTCCTTTTCCTAGAAAGAACTGCCCCGCGCTTTGGGCCGCTTTCCTTTGGGCCATTTCCAGCCGAGGCTAGGGAGACGCTGGGGACAAAAGTAGCCACCTTCCCTTTATTCGTCCTAACCCACCCCACGCCCCAAGTCAGAGCTACTCAGTAGCTGGACCTCCAGCTACGTCGCGCTTTTTTTTAAATGCAGGATATTTGTCCGGGTCAGGAATTATTCTTTGCCTCCTGATTTGCTCACTGTCTGCCCTCAGACTTGAGCGTCTGCCAGTGTCTGACTTGGTGTCCCCCAGTAGGTGTTCCGCAAATATTTGACCACTGATAACGGGTTAAAGGACTGGACTCCGTGGGCTGGAGACTAAGGCCAGACCAAACCCCCTCTTCGGCTTAAGTTAAAAGTTGCGGGAACGCGAGTCACCGTCTCACGCCTCTGTACATCTTTCTGCAGCGAAGTTACTGGAGACCTTGAGCGAGTATGAAATCGCGTCTCCCGTGCGAGTGAACGCGGCCGG
>PVKN010003628.1:0-36391 GCA_004027915.1 Capromys pilorides
CACAACCCTGCTGCACATAGCTGGTGCTACAGGCTGTCCCTCACAGGGTGGGTGGCCTGGGGGCTCAGGCCTTCCTGCTACTGGGTGGCTGCTCTCAGCCCTGCCGGCTTTGAAGCAGCTTCAAAGAGTCTCCTAGGAAGGCCCCTAAATTTTCTGAGCAGCAGTCTGGACTTTGTCAACTCTGGGGGTGAGGAGAGAGGTGACAGCTCTGCAGGGCTTCTTGGAGTGGGAGGCAGGAGCTGGCAGCCTTGGGAAGGAGGGAAGATCAGGACCCAGAACTGCAGTTCTTGGGGGAGCCTGCTGCTGCCTGGAGGAGCCATGAGGCCAGCCGCTCCAGTGTCTGTCAGGAGGGTGCTGGGTTGCCTGCAGGGGATAGAGCAGGGCCTGACCTCAGGACGCACCCCACCCTTGCCCTCCAGGGCTGCTAACCCCAGTGGAAAAGGCCACTGCAACCCAGGGTGCAGAGACCCTCCCTAGCCCTGAAGATGGTCTCCAGTGGAAATTGTTTTCAGGAGTGGAAATTTTAGGCTGGAGGAGAAGAGACTAGAAGGTGCCTGCACTTTCTAACATCCAGACATAAGTTAGATATACAGAGTAACGACTCCATAGCAGCGTCTTATGCTCTTAATCCTGTTATAATTTTAGGGCAGCAAATTGGGGGCTTTGTGTCTTGGGCTCCCCCATTACCTGGATGCATTTAACTTCCTGACAATTCTCCTGTCCTCACCGTGACCTCTAAACACTCAGGTGTTTGCCATTTACTCAATGTAGCAGGGAGCACACAGCTGGAGGAGTCACTTTCTCATCACCGAGGCCCAGTACCCAACGGCCACCACTTGGAAGCACACATATAGATTGCTCATGGCTTAGCTGGCAGTCAGCCGGCTCCAAGGCGGAGCCGTCGGGGAAGGGCATGGCGGAGCAGAGCTGCTTGGTTCACGGGGGTCAGGAAGCAGAGCAGGGCAGCGGTGCCAGGGAGGGAGGGGGAGGGCTCAGACACAGACACCGAGGTTACACCCTGTGACTCGGCAGACACACCCAGAGCTGTGCACCGCCAGCCATCCAGGTGGACCCAAAGGCGACCAAGCTGATACTCCACCTCTACCATATGCAGCGGGTGGTGTAATGGATTTATGGAGGCATAGTTTCACTTACTGAGAGATCCTTTAAGTCATCTGAACTCAGCTTCGCTGGGCCTCTCAGTTTCCTCTGTGTGGCTGGTGGTGAGGGAGCCCTAAAGTATCCAGGCCTCTGCAGTCTCTTGCATATCACGCAGGTGTTCAGCCCTGGACAGACCACCAGATGGGTAGGCCTGAACCAGAGCAGCAGGTGCGGCTCGTGGTTTCAGGGGATTTGGGAAAACAAGTCAGGGTCTCCAGTGATGCTTTCCAGCCTCAGTTCTGTCCACCACCCCTACAGTGTGACACAGTGGACATCGGTCTGTCCTCTGTGCTGTGTCTTATCCTAGGACTGTCATATCAAAGGGCCACAAACTGGTTGGCTTAAAACAACAGAGACGGAGACTTCTATATTCTGTGAGTCCTGGGTGTCAGCAGGCTGTTCACCCTGCTGAGGCTCCCTGGAAAGGCCCTGCACTAGTCAGGGTTTTACTAGAGGAATAGATACAAAATAAGGAACAGATATAACACAAGATGTATGAGTGTATAAGAAATTATAAGATTGGCTTATGATGGTCAGCCACAGATTCAGATGACGAAGCGTGCAGAGGGCGTCTGCACACCTGAGACTGAAGGATCCAGTCCCAAGGTCTGGAGATCACTGGAGTGTTTTGTGTAAGTCTTTTATCCGTCGGCTGATAGTTCTACGATGAAAGGGATGGAAGGCTGGTGAGTCTGTGACAGAAGGCGGAAGGTCTGCAACGGAAGGCTGAAGGATCCAAGGTGGAGGCCCAAGAGTCTGTGCTGGAAGCCAGGAGATGAAGTCCGAGCTGACTGTGAAGACTGAAGTTCCTCTGAGGAAGCGGAGAGCAGAATCATTCCTCAACCTCTTCACGGACCCTTTTTGTGCTGAGTCACTATGGGGCGGGCCCTCTCTGCCCTAGGGTGGGCCCCCACACTCCAGGGCCAGGAACTCCAGAGCCCATCTAGCCAACTTGACAAAATAGATCAGCCCCTCCAGGCCCTTTCTTGCCTTTTATAGATGTGGCGGCCCCTGACTTGTGGCTGCATCACCTTACTCTCTGCCTCCATCCACACTTCCAGGCTTTGCTCTGCATTCACCCTGTCTGGCCCTGTTTCCTTATGCTGCTTCCAGTCAGCACAAACTAAGAAGTTTGGTCCTGTCATGCTCTTGTGCCATGGAGCCAACCAGCTGCGGACCAAACCCCTCAAACTGTGAGCCAAATTAAACTTCTTTGGATCCAACTTATTTTCTGTCTCTTACAAGGACATTTTCATTGGATTTGGTGTCCACACTACCCTGGGTTTGTCAGAATTTTGTTGCCTGAGATAAATAATATAAAGGAGAAAAAGAATTATTTGGCCTCCCGCTTTCAGAGATGTCAGCCCATGGTTGGCTGACTCCAGGCAAAAGGGCAAGCAGGAGGAGAGTTGTTTGTTTTATTGCAGCCAGGAAGTGGAGTGAGAGGACAAGTGCCAGACAAGAGACGCATGCTTCAAAATCATGTCCCTTGGGGCTTACTTCCTCCAACGAGACCCCTATGAACTCATGGAAGGACTGACCAATGGAAGAGTTTGATGTTCTTAGTGATAGGTTCCGGCCCAAGTACAAACTGTTAAATTATCATGGCCCTGATCCAACATGGCTGAATCCCCAAAACAACAGCTTATCTTCCCAGGGATCACATCCTCCTTCTTCCCCTCTTCAGCGCTGGATACAGCTTCCTTTTTCCTTTCCCATGCACACAATGGAGCCTCCAATCAGCGTTTTGTGTGTCACTGAACCTGCCTCTCAACTCCCCCTCTAGCAAAAATCCATAAAGTCTCATCTTCCCTGTCTCAGATCAGAGGATTCCCCATCTTCCTGCCCTCGATCTTCTCCGTGTCTTCAGAGTTAACAAAGTCTCCCCTCGCCCTTTTATTTCTGCTTCTCTGCTGCACTGTTACCACCGCTGATAAAACCTAAAACTCGGTATACAAGTCTTCCAGGGACAATTCGTCCTTAAACCATGACACTGGGATCAAACTCACCTTGATCCTTACTTGAAATGCATCTGCAAGACCCTATCTTTGAAGAAAATCCCATTGTAAGGATTAGGGTGAATGTGAATTTTTGGGGGCATTATTCAACTCCTGAACCTCCTTGGCATCTCTCTCTCCCTCTTCCTGCCAACACAGCCTTCCGCATTTGTCAACTCTCCATTATACATGGTTGCAATAGGCAGATGGTTGCAGTGTCCACTTCTTGCCCACTGGCCACAGGGCAGAACTGTGAGCTGAGCAAACGTACCTGTCTCTAAGGAGACATCCACGTTTCATCTGGCTTTTGGTGGGCTGGCTGTAAGGCAGAAATGGTGCGGTGAAAAGGCACTAGGGTGGGGCTGTTCACCCCACTGCAGTCCGAAAGCTGAGAGAGAAGGGAGGAGCCAGGGAGGGAGGGACACTGCTGAAGCCAGGCCCAGTGACACGCCTCTTTCTTTTTTTTTTTTTTTTTTAATTTAATTTTATTTATTTATTTGTTTGCTTGTTGTGTTTGTTTGTTTGTTTCTTTCTTTATTTTTTTTTGTGGCTGGCTCAGCCTGCCCTGGTGGTGGGGCTGGCACAGCATGTGGTGCCGGGGATGGAACCGCAGTCCCTGCAGTTGCCTGAGCTTTCCTAAGCAGGCGCTTTAGACCACTGAACCATCTCGCCGGCCCCGACACGCCTCTTTCAACCATGTCCCACCTCTTTACCGTAGACTTTGCTAAGAACTCGTAGATGGACCTGTCCACCAGTGACTGTGGTGTCCCCACGATCCAGTCATCTTCCAAAAGCTCCATTTTATTTTATTTTTTTGGGGCGGGACTGGGGTTCGAACTCACAACCTTGCACTTGCCAGGCAGGCACTTATGCCACGGAGCTATCTCCCCGGCCCCTAAAAGCCCCATTTTAAACACATGAGCCTGTTAGAGGACTTTCTGGATTTAATCCGTGATACTTGTGGTGGCTGTGCCTGTCTCCTTCCCTTCTGCTGCTTGAGGGCAGCAGGGATGCAGGATGATAAGCGGGAGCAGGGCTTGGGGGTGGAGCTGTGGTAGCGGCCTGTGAGTGGGAGCAGCGGATGGGAAGGTAGGGAGAGCCCACTGTCACCATCCTGCAGCCCAGACTTGCCAGTACCCAGCGTGCCCTAGCCAGTGATGGGCGCCACTTGCCCCTTTTCTGCTCCTGTGAACTTGACTTGCTGTTCAGTCTCCTGCAACAGAGGTCAGATGGATAAGGCAGCCTAGGAAATGATGATGAGCGGCCCCCGGCTGTGGTGCTCAAGGACGGGCTGAGTGGGCAGGCGGCAGGCGCATAAGCAAGGGTATCCTAGCTGGGCGCAGGCGCTGGGCTGCGTGAATGACTTCAAGAAGCGTGCCATTAGGTGCCTCTTGCGTGCTTGGTCCCAGGGGCGCAGGGCTGCAAGGGCGAGAGACAGCAGCTGAGTTCAGTAGGTCCTCTTGAGGTGACAATCACGGTAGGAGGTGCTCAGAGCCATCAGGTGGGAGGTGGGGGAACCCTCTGAGTGTGGGTGGCAGCTCCCGCCTAGGGTGGAAGTATTTGTTGAATAAATGAATTTAGATTATTTTATGGTTCATTTGCTTATGTCTGCCAGAAACTCACGCTGTGGGCATCTTGTCTTTCCTTCGCGTGTACTCTGGGAGTGCGAGCGCGTGCACACACAGACACAGACACAGACACACAGACACACGCAGAATCAAGTGCCTCTGTGACACACCGGGAACCTGAGAGTGCTGAGTAAGCACCTGTGGTCCACGCGCTGACGTGGCGGGTCAGCGGATGATTGGCAGCTGCGGCGGCAGAAAGCTGCCTGCTCACCTTCCTGTCGGCTGCTTCCTGTGATGGACGTTGATGGGGTGGGGCCAGGACCTGCATGGCTCCTGGAATGGACTGGGAGTCAATGAGTCACTGTGTGGGGTATCAGCGGCATGCTTTACCCATACTCCTTCTCCCCTTGCCACCAGCAAGCATCTAGGGCATCTTTGTCAAGGATCTGATATACACAGCCATTTCAGTACTGGTTCATGACTCTCAAGCTATTGGGGAGTCTTGAAGGGCACTCAAGGGGCAGGGGGGTGAAATTGCAGAGGGACGCATGGGAATCGACAGCCACGGCCATCCCAGGCGTCATGGGTTAGATCTAGAAAGCCCTCTAAAAGGCTTGTGTGTTTAAGGTGGGGCTTTTGGAAGATGACTGGGTCGCGGGGACACCACAGTCACTGTTGGACAGGTCCATGTATGAGTTCCTAGTAAAGTCTATGGTGCGAGTGAGGGGTGTGGTCGGAGGAAGTGTGTCACCGGGGCGTGGCTTCGGGAGTGGTCTCTCTCCCTAGCTCCTCCTTCTCATCTTCCCACCCGACTCCAGCTTCCAGGTACTGTGGTCCCTTGTATAATCCCACTACTTGAGAGGCTGAGGCGGTAGGATCGTTTGAGTTCAGCTGTTCAAGACCAGCTTGAGGGGCTGGAGAGATGGCTCAGTAGAATAAGTGCTTGCCTGGCAAGTACAAGGGCCTGAGTTCAATCCCTGGTTCCACAAAAAAAAAAAAAAAGGGAAAAAAAAGACCAGCTTGAGTGCCACAGCACGACCTTGTCTCCCTCTCCGTACCTCTTCCCAGCCCTCCTGGGAAACTCATGTAAGGGTTTTGTATCTGTCGTCCTGATTCTGGGAAGATGGAGTCCACGCTGTGGATCCCTTGCCTAACCACAAGATGTCAGTGTTTCTTAATGGACGGGGATAAGGAGAGCCAGGCAGGGCCCTTGGAATGGGAAGTTCTAGAAATGGTCTTAGGGAATAAAAGTGCCCGGCTCCTGCCTATTTTATAAATGGGAACACCGTTAAGGTCTACGTAAGAATTGGGCAGGGTTCTGTCTTCAGGATCTGTCTCTCCCATGGTGTCTAGAGAGGAGCGGCAGGTAGACGAGTGAGAGGCGTCAGTGGGGGAGAGGTGGCCCTGCCCTGTTCAGGTGGACAGGGGCGTGGCAGAGGCCTGCAGAGGTGAGAGGAGGTGAGAGGGAAGGACTTGGGAACGCCAGCTGGGAGACCCGTGCTCATCCTAGTTTTGGGCTGATTACTCAGAAGACAGAGAAAGGCAGGGAAGAGAGAGGGAGGGGCGGGGAGGGTGGAAAAGAGACGAAAAGGAGGGGCCAGCCCAAAGAGGCTCCACTTTTGTTTTTTTGTCTTTATGAGATAGGGTCTCGCTATGCAATTCAGGCTGGCCTTGAACTCCCTTTTGTAGCCCAGGCTGGTCTCGAACTCACACCGATCCTCCTGCCTCAGCCTCCCAAGAGCTGGGATTAGAGGCTTGCACCACCATGCCTGGCTGAGGCTCCACTTTTGAAGTCACTCCCCTTTAGCTTGAGCTACACGAGACCTTCTGTGGAGTTCACCCCACTGTGCTTCCTCGAGTGCTCCTCCACTCCTGGCATAGAACCAGGTGTCCAGGGCCCATCGTGTGTGTGTGTGTGTGTGTGTGTGTGTGTGTGTGTGTGTGTGTCTGGGAGCATGAGCAGGAGACGGAGCTCCTCAGTACACTCATTCTGGCCTCCCATGGGACAGACCTACGGAGCCCCCCAAACAGAGGCAGGGATTGGTGGCTGGGCCAGCAAAGACAGTTCCGGCAAGAGTCGGCGCCACTAAGGCTGGTGGCGGTTAAATGTTCACCCCCACTGCAGGGGATGGGGTACAATCCAGCCTGTGTTCTTGTGTGGTTTATTCAGAGATGAGAAAGGTTATCGGCTGCCTCCAACATTTCCCCCAAGAGCCTCCAGTTCTGTGATTAGAGACGAGTTATTTAGGTCAGGCCATGACTCCCCCTAGGAGTTTTACATAGTTTCCTGCATGTAATAGACTATTCAGTAAATATTTGTCAACCAAGTCTCCATTAAAATGAAAATACCCTGAGGACAGATAAACCATTTTCATTTGCTAACACTTCACTGCAAATTAGTTTATCATACTAACTAGTGTCCTAACAAGGTTTCTTTCTGAGGGGCAGAGACACAGCACTGATAGGTCTAGAGGAGGTACTGAGCAATGGAGGGTGTGTGGAACTTGGAAAAGTCTCTAGTGAAGATCTGACTCGGCTGAAAGTGAGGGGGTGACATTCAAGGTCATCCCAAGGGTACTGGGGTCTGGTGAATATGATTATGCCCTGGTTCGGTTGAAACTTCTTTTAATAATCTGCATGCTCCCTTGGAAAATACTCCAACTCCTCACTGGATTTGAGTACAAATATCCCTTCCGAACCAGTCTGGAGCCTTCCTAGCCCCATGTACCGATGCTTCAGCTTGTTCTCATGCAAGAACATAAAATGAAGCCTTATTTTCTTCTTCCTTTGCATTTTTTATTTGTCCTCAAGTCCTGGCTTAGGATTTCATCCTCCTCTTGGTTAATTGCAGTGCTTTTTCAGTGTTGGTCTGGGCATCACTTTCTCTGGGATGCTTTCTAGGACTGACCCAGTGTGGAGGAGGCTCTCCTACTAGACGACCTTAGAGCGCGTTCTAGCTGTACTCATCCAGCAGTTACATCACAGATTCAGAGATTAATAAGGGGTACTAGACAGGGCATAGCTCAGCAATACAGTATTTATCAAGTATGCATGAGACCCTTCATCAGTCTCTTTCTCTCTGTCTTCTCCCATCATAATTTTTTTTTTTTAAATTTCATTTGTATAGGGAGCTTTTAATGAAAAGTTACAGTTGTCTGCTTGTATAGTCAGAGTCCAGTCAGGAAATCAAACACTGTACAGATCATTTCAACAGAAAGAATTTAATAATAGAGAATTATAGAATTATAGGGTCAGCCAAATAGCTTAGCAGATTAAAGCACCTGTAAGAAGGTGCGGGGACCAGAGGTTTGATCCCTGGGCTGCTGTGCTGGTTCTGCCCCTGGGGTGCACTGAGACTGGCAGTTGAGACTGGGTATGGTGGTGTGTTCCTGTAAGCCCAGCTTTTAGGAGGCTGTAAACTGGTAGATCACTATGAGTCCCATCTAGTAGTGAGACTTTGAACACTTGGTAGACCCTTCCCTAAAATACAGAGAGAGAGAGAGAGAGAGAGAGAGAGAGAGAGAGAGAGAGAGAGAGAGAGAATTATTAGCCCAGGCTAACCATGCATTGGAGAGCTGAAAAGGCAGAAGAAGAACATGGAAGTACCATGGATATAGTAACCATAAAAAGAAGATCTCACCCCTATACCTGGCAGCCCAAAGGGACAGTTAAGACTGCATGAGAACTAGGGACTGGGGATATAGCTCTGTGGCACAAGTGCCTACCTAGCAAGTGTAAGGTCATGAGTTCGAACCCTGGTCCCACAAAAAAAAAAAAAAAAAAAAAAAAAAAAAAAAAAAAAAAAAAAAAAAAAAAAAAAAAAAAAAAAAAAAAAGATTATATGAAAACTAGAAAATTGAAGAAGAGGCCTGGCCCTATGGCGCCAGCTGACTAGTGCTGACATGTCTGAAGAAGCTTGATGAGACTGTGCCATCGTGAACTGACTGGAATGAACTCCTGAGGCTGGACTAGGATTCTGTGAAATGACATGAATAAGAGGCACAAGCCAGTAGAAGAGGCAGCTTCCTCCTTTCTTCCCACCTTCGTCCTCATCCTCTTATTGGTGGAGCCTGCCAGAGAGCCGGCTTGCAATGAAGAGAGGCGATTTGTGAAGCCCTGGCCCCAGCATCACAAAACAGAGCTTAGAAGGAAGGACTTGAAGTTGGGGGATAATTGTTGAGTACCTGCTACAGTCCACCCCTGTGGCTACCAGGCTTGTATTCACACTTAGCTGAACTTCAACTTACTTGTGACAATGATACATATGTTTTAACCTTATGAGGCACAGTAATCTTTTGTATAAGATACTCCCCTTGTTCTCAGAATGAAGACATATAAAACCCTAATAGCTATTATAACCACCTGTGAGTGACAGTCATATTACCATTTCTATTTCTTTTTTTTTTTTTTTTTGTGGTACTAGGGATTGAACTCAGGACCCTGGGCTTTCCAGGCAAGCACGTATTCTACTGAGCTATCTCTCCAGGCCCTCATTTCTAGATGCGGTTCCCCATCAAGTTTGCTGGCTGTTCTGCCTGAATATCCTGTAACTTGAGGACCAAACTATAAAATTAATTATTTCCAATAAAGGTGCGGGGAGAGGAAAAAAGGAAATTAGTTAATATATGCAAATACAAACACATACCTAAGAAAGAAATATTTCTGATTTTGTTTTTATGAAGCTGTAGTTGACATTTAAAAAGAGTGTTTATCTTTTTAGTTGGTACAGGGTTTGGCTGCCTAGCTCAGACTCATAATGATCCTCCTGCCTCAGCTTCCCCAGTGCTGGGATTACAGTCCTGTGCTACCATGCTTGGTCTCAGGCTGTCACAGCATGCCTCAGGGTGGGGCCAGTGTAGCATGTGGTGCTGGGGATGGAATCCTGGTCCCTGTGCCTGCCTAGGTAGGCACTTAGTTTGCTATCTTTTTTGATAGCAGTCTCATCAAGTTTCTTCAGACATGTCAGCACCAGTCAGCTGGTGCCATATTTAGTACAGGGTCTACAGGGTCTCACTACACAGTTCAGACTCATAGTGATCCTCCTGTTTTCAGCCTTCCAAGGCTGGAATTACAGGCTTGTGCTTCTACACTGCACTCCCGGGAATCAAACCCCAATCCCCGGGTGCTGCACCTGCCTAAGCAGGTGTGTTAGTCCACTGAGCTATCTGACTGGTCCTAGCTGAGCTATCTTGCTGGCCCTACAGTTAACACCTTTAACTCATCTCCTACTGCACCTTTCACAGAGCTTCTGTTTTTGGTACCAGGGATTGAACTCAGAACCTTGCGATTGCCAGACAGGTGTTTATGCTGCTGAGCTATCTCCCCAGCTCTGCCAAGATGGACATGGGAATCCTACTAAGTGGTTCAAAGAGACTTTCTTGGATTCTTTGTCCTGCTCATGTGGTAGTAACCTAACTTCTTTGTAGTTAAGAGATGAGTCTCTTTGTCACTGTCACGGCAATCCTTCTTCCTCAGCCTCCTGAGTGCTGGGATTACAGGAGTGTGCCACCACACCCAGCTGGGTTCTCTCTTTTTAAAATTTAAAACCAGTTGAAATTTTAATCTGATAACATTACTACTTAAAACATTTAAACAAGCATGATCCAAACACTCATAGTAAGACCTATTTTTATCTTTAGACTTAATGTTTTCAAGGCAGAAATCTTTAAGGAGGAGGAAAAAAGATAACTTCATGTTGCAAAGTGAAAACTGTAACATTGAATTAGCTGAGAGTGGTGGTGCACGCCTATAATCCCAGCAGTCAGGAGGCTGAGGCAGGAGGATTGTCGTGAGTTTGAGACTGGCCTGGGCCACAAAGTGAGCTCAAGGCCAGCCTGAACTGCACTGCAAGATCATCTCAAAAACGAGAGAGAGAGAGAGAGAGAGAGAGAGAGAGAGAGAGAGAGAGAGAGAGTCAACAGAGATGAGATTTTGCTCATGTTCTATGCTTTATAATTATTAACTTCATTCTTTTTTTTTTTTTGTCTTTTTGAGACAGGGTCTCACCATGCCATTCAGGCTGGCCTTGAGCTCACTTTTGTAGCCCAGGATGGTCTCAAACTCACACTGATCCTCCTGCCTCAGCCTCCCAAGCACTGGGATTACAGGTGTGCACCACCATGCCTGGCTAACTTTATTCTTGTAACCAACCTCAATGGTTATCAGCTTCCTCCATCACTTAAATCTGTATTTTATTTATTGATTGATATTTTGTTGTTGTTGTTTTGTTTTTTTTTGAGACAGGGTTTCGCTATGCAGTTTCAGGTGGCCTTGGATTCACAGCCTCAGCCTTAATCTGTATCAGGTGTCATAGCTTTTTGTTTCTGTTTTGCTTTCTGTGCTAGGCCTCACTGCATAATTCAGGCTGGCCTCATAGTCTCTTTGCCTCAGCCTCAGGAACACCAGGATCACAGGCATGCACCACAGCACTGGGCTGCAATATTCTTTCTTATATGGATCTAAACTCATACTGAACAATAAATTTGGGATTGTGAAAGAGGATTTATTTCTTATACCTTTTCATAAGTTAGTTGACAGTTAAACAAAATGATAGGGTGCTTCTTTTTGCCTGTTTATTCAGTGGAGGAAAGCCTAGAGTCCAGACTCAGTCCAGATTTCCAGTTCAGTGCAACCATTATTGTATTCCTGGTAGAAACATAAGCTCCTAAATCTGTGCTTCCTCCTAGATACGTTCCTAAAAGTTCAAGTCATAAGAAACAAAACTGTGTAAGAGTTGTTAGATGGGATGGTGAGAGGAGTCTCCCTTACTTCCACACTTTATTTCACCGGCTTTGTATTCTGTGTGTTGGAAAACACCATCATAGGTTGGTCATGGATTCACATCATGTACTGCCCATTGTAAAACAGAGACTAATTTTGCGGAGTGTGTTTTGCATATCAAAGCTGAGTTTTCAGCCGGCCCTTTCCTGTTCCATCAGGCCAGTTGCTTCTGGGTCATGGGTATGGGGAAGGATCACCAACTGCCTTCTGCCTGACCCTGCTGGTTTACTTCTACCAAATGAATTCCTTGATCAGAAATCTGGAGACTATTACAGTGATGGTTGAGAGACTTTGTGGGTTCATGTTTGGCAGTCCTGGAAAGAGCTTTATAGGCAGGGAAGGCAATTCCATATCTTATAGATATGTTATACAAAAGAGGGGGAAAATGCTGCTATTTTCATAGGGCCAAATGCCCTGAAGTGTCTGGTTGTTCTCCTGGGCATATATAGAGGGCTCAGCATTATACAGGGCTCAACATGGGTCTCTGTGATTGTCAGTTTAGGCTCTCAGGAAAGGAAAGAGCCTGAGTGTCCCATTGGTAAGCCCACACATAGACTTCCTGCTTGATTTTGTATATAGTGCTACGGAGCAAATACCGGCAGTGGGAAAATGCAAATGCACACCCACAAAATGTATCAGCTTGCCCATGTGATTAGGGACAGCCTCCTCTAGAGTGACCATGGGTGAGGATTCACCTGGCTCACTCACATACCAGCAAGGGTCTACCCAATACCTCTTCCCCAGGCTCCTGTTGTCTGCATCTTCCAATCTAGTTCTTTCCAGGTCCCTTACTGTCCAATTCAGCCATTAGCCGCAGCCTAGGAGCTAGGGTAGATCCCTACTTCTGGTCATCCCTCAATTCAGCTGAGTAGACAACCAAAGACGCTGCTTGGATTTCTGCCCATGGAAGTTTTCCTTACTTCTGACTTTTAGAGACACTCTGGATTGAGGTAATACAGTGGTATACCTACAGTTAGTACCCACGTATCAAGTACCCATGTATCATTCAGAATCACCTATAAACTAGCCTGGATTTGTCTTTTTTTTGCAGGATCTGGGTTTGAACTCATGACCTTGAACTTGCCAGGCAGGCACTTATGCCATGGAGCTTTCTCCACAGGCCCCTGGATTTGTCTTATTTTCAGTCAGCTTCTTAAAGAACTCACTACAAGAGAGCTAGGGAGATAGCTCAGTGGAATAAATGCTTGCCTGGCAAGTGCAAGGTTCAGAGTTCGACCCCTATACCACCAAAAAAAAAAAAAAAAAAAATGTAGACTTAAAGAACTCACCATGCACCTATAGGTGTAGTTCTGTACTTCCAAGCCCAGGATAAAAGGTAGCTTTGTTTTCTGTATGAAAACAGGAGGTCCATAATATTGCTACACCTCTATCTCTTGATTTGTTAACTTCGGATCTACATCATCTTCTACTGTGAAAGATGAAGACTTGGAGACTTATTTTATTTCTCCCATGATGGCTTCTTACTTTGGGTAGTTATCTTTGTTTGTTGTGCTGGTTTCCTTTGCCAAAATGTTTTTTTGAGACAGGGTCTTGCTATATATTTGAGGCTGGCCTTGAGCTCTCTGTGTAGCCCAGGCTGGCCTGGAACTCCTGGTGATGGCCCTGCATGAGCGCCCTGAGTGCTGGGTTTCTAGGTGTGCACGGCTATGCCTAGCTTATCTTCGCAGCTTTAATACTCCTTAATGCACTCTACTCTTATTCCTTCAGTGTGAGACAGCAGTTCTCCATACTCATGCAGCAAGACACGAGCGTTATCAAGTCTTGGGTCCTTCTGCGCACCTCTCCTTTTCACTTCTCAGCTTCTCCCAGCTTTCTATTTACGTTGTCAAAGTCGGCGACATTCACATTCTCTTCTTCGACCACATTTATGTTATCAGTGTTTTATCCACAGATTGATTTTAAAAAATTGAAACCCAGGGAAATGGTTTTACATTTTGATGGTCGTGTAAATACTGCTTTCTGTGCTGAACCAGGTGGCTTAGAAGAATTACTTTGCCTCCAATTTCACTCTTATATCACAGCCCTGGTACAAAGACTGAAGAGAAAATGTTCTCCACAGCAAACCCGAAGAGGTGATTTTTCTGTATTTTCCATTAGTTGTTGAAAATTATGCTTCAGTTCAGTCTGCTCTGTGTTTACATCGTAATTATTTTGGCCAAGATTGTTTTCTTGGCGTTTTTAAGTGCATGTCCTGGATTTTTTTTTTTGGCAGAAGCAAACAGTGTTTGTTATCATTTTATCTTTTTGAGACAGGGTCTCACTATGCAGTTCAGGCTGGCCTTGAGCTCACTTTTGTAGCCCAGGCTGGTCCCAAACTCACACTGATCCTCCTGCCTCAGCCTCCCAAGTGCTGGGACTACAGGCGTGCGCCACCATGCCTGGCTTTTTTTTTTTTTTTTTAATCTTGCTCATTTTATTGGAACTTCTCCAGGAGTTTCTTCAGAAAGGGTGTCCAGGAGGTAATTTTTCTTTTGAGTGTTTGAGGTCTTTTATTTCTTTGACAGTTTGAACACATTTTCAGAAAGTCGCTTTCTCTTAGGAAGTGGGAGGCACGGCTCTGCTGACCTCTGGATCCCATCCGTACTGCTGATGAGAAGCCACTGGAGACTCCTTATTCTTTCATGGGGGAACTTCCGGCCATTGTTTCCCAGTGGTGAATTTTTGTGTGAATATTTTAAAATTCATTTTACTAATAAGTCCCTCTTAGTCAAAAGCTTCCATTCTGCCTTGAATTCTGGAAAACTCCCTATTTGTTTGTTTGTTTGTTTATTCAATTATTTATTTAGACAGGGTCTCACTATGCAGTTCAGGCTGGCCTTGAGCTCGCTTTGTCACCCAGGATGGCCTTGAACTCACAGTGATCCTCCTGCCTCAGCCTCCCAAGTGCTGTGGTTACTGGCATGCAGAACCATGCCCAGTCTTCCCCTTCTTCTTTTTTTTTTTTTTCTTTAAATGAGTTTGGTACAGGGACTCACACTATGCAGCTTGGACTCATAGTGATCTGCCTGTTTTCAGCCTCCCAAGCACTGGGATTACAGGTGCCCCACCATGCCCAGTTGCTGTCTCAGTGTGCCTCAAGGGTGGGGCCAGCACAGCATGCTGGGAATCAAGCCTTGGTCCCTGCGTCTGCCTAAGCAGGTGCTTTAGTCTCCTGAGCTACCTGGCTGACTCTGGCTCCCACCTCTTAAACATTCTATTGCCTATCAGTATCACTGTGGGCCAAACTTTAGCACCCGAATTCAGAGGGACACACTCAAGCCATGTCCAAACCACAGTGGAGCAATCTTTCTGGGAGGCTGGCATGGATTTCCTGTACTTTCCCCAGATGGGAGAAGTGTTGCCTAGGTGCTGCGGTTCCCCGCAGAGCCTGCTTACTGTCTGGCTTGCTTGGGGAGGACTGGCCAGGGAAGTGGCCGGCTGTGCAGCTAGGCTGTGGGGGCACACGTGGCGGACGGAGACACGCTTTCCCCCGGCACACTGGCAGCTCCCGGGATCTACAAGCAGTTTCATTGATTTGGCCAGGAGGCCTCTGGTCTTTACCGAGTGCCCTGTTGGTCTGATAGGCAGAAGCAGAGCTGGGAGGTGATGAATGACAAATGCGCTCCATAGACTTTCAATTAACCTCTGCTTTTGCTGTGCCACGTCCTTATTTTCCCTCTCACTGCAGCTTGTGTCTGACAACTGCAAGCGCTGATCTTTCTGGGGTCTCTTCTGGAGGCTCTGGAGCTGCCTCAGTTGGCCCCTCTGGGGGACCTAGCTGTAGCTCACACCGCTCTGTTCTCTCAGCAGACATTCCTAGGATGTTAGGCCTTCAGAATGCTTGCTGCATGTGCATACCCCCATGACCTTTCTCTTTACACTTATTGATTTATTGCCCTTTCCTTCCTTTAATATTTATTAGTTTTTAATATTTATTAAATGATGTTTTAGGCTTGCTGGTGCATACTTGTAATTTCAGCATTCAGGAGACTGAGACAGGAGAATTGCTACAAGTTCAAGGCCAAGCTAGGCTACATAGTAAGTTCAAGGCCAGCCTGGACTACATAGTGAGACCCTGTCTCAGAAAAAATTATGTGACAGGCACAGGCACTGTTTTAGATATGGGAAACAAAAGAAGTATCAGAGATGAGATTTTTTCCTCTCGTGGGGAATATATATATATATATATATATATATATATATATAATTTTAGTAAAGGGTCTACACAGATTGAACTTGTAGTGATCTTCCTTTTTTCAGCCTCCAAAATGCTGGGATTACAGGTGTTCACCACCATGCCCAGTCTCAATCACTTTTTCAGCATGCCCTGGGGGTGGGGCTGGCATGGCACACAGGGATTGAGCCCCGGTTCCTGAACATGCCTAATTAAGCACTTTAATCCACTGAGCTGCCTGGCTGGCCCTCATGGGAATAATATTTCTTTGAGAATACAAACACATAATTGTGCAAAGTATAAATAAGTACAAGTTCTACACACAGAAATCAGATAACCATCGATGAGTATACAGCAACAGAGACTCTTTAGGAAGAACGGTCGAGGATCATCTCCTGAGGATGGAGTTCTAAGTCAAGAGTGGAGAGAGAAGAGAAACCAGGCAGCCAGAAGGGGCTGGAAGGTGTCATGGTTAGGCTAGGGAATGTCCCCCAAAGGCTTGGGTGTGTCTGAAGGCTTGGTCCTGAGGGCAGCAGTGTTCAGAGGTGGGGAGACTGGATCGTGAGACGTCGGTGCATCCATGGATTACGCCACTGATGGATTCATAACTTGATGGCATCTGTGGGAGGTGAGAGACATTCAGAAAGCGAGCCTCAGTTGAAGAGATTAGGTCACGGCAACATGCCTCTGGGGACCGCATTTATATTCTGTCTCTGTCTCTGCCTCTACTTCTGTCTCTGCCTCTGCCTCTGTCTCTCTCCTTGGCTGTCCTGAGATGAGCGCTCCTCTCTCTACCTCTCCTTTTTCTATGTTGTTTCTGGCTCACCACTGTCCTAAAAGCAATGGAGCCAGCCAACTATGGACCGAAACCTTTGAATGCATGATGTGTGGTGTATTAGAGGAAGCTCAGGGTGCTGGAGCACAGCGGGACAGGGAGAACCACACGTAGCATCCCTGGGGACAGAGGTGGGTGCTGGATCAGGGGCAACTTGATAGGTCAGTGTCTCAGTTACTCTTCTCTCATTGCTGGGACAATACCCGACACCCAAAATGAAGCAAGGAAAGGTTTACTCAGCTCAGTTACTGGAGGTTTCAGTCCGTATTTGGCTGGCTCCAAGGCTCAGGGGCACAGGGCAGAAAGCATCCAGTTCATGGCGGTGGAATAGCAACAATGGCAACAGAGAGACAGTCTGTAACACTCAACCCACAATCCCAGCAGTACTAAGACCCATAATCCCAGCCTAGGATCACCCATAATCCCAGTAGATCATGAGTTAATACCAAACTCTAGAAGTCCCCACCCCATGACTGCATGAGGCTTTAGGGGGACAACTAGACACAACCATAACAGTCAGGGTAAGGAGGTGGTACATTATTCTGCATGTTAAAGAAGACCATTTAATCAGGGAGGCAACGTGATCTGATTCACATATTTAAAATCATGTGTTTGGCTGTTGAAAGGAGAATGATTGTTTGGGGCCATAGAGAAGCAAGAAAATAGGAAGGGCAGGCACCATGGAGGGGGATGAAGAGAAGGGGCTGGGGGACTCCGTGATGGGTTGGATGCAGGCGATCAGAGAAGAGGCCTCTCAGCCAGCTCCTAGATGTTTTGGCTGGAACACAAGCTTTGCCATGGGATGTTGATTTAATGTCACAAGAAAGCTAGCATCTCAGGTATCCAGTTACAACAGCAGGAGCCATGCACCACGTGCTGGGAAAACTGGGGCAGACAGAACTGTATTTGGTCTGTTGAGCTTACAATGTCCATGGGTAGGTGTCAAAAGTTAGGCAGACATCTGGGCCCAGGATCTGGAGGCGAGAATTGGAGTTAAATGTTGAGCACTTGGCTGGGGAGATAGCTTGGGGGTCTAAGCACCTGTCTGGCAAGGGCAAGGACCTAGGTTTGATCCCCAGTGCTGCATGCTATGCCAACCCCGGAACCTAGGCATGTTGTACCAGCCACCAAAAATGGGCATGGTGGTACACACCCATAATTCCAGCACTGGGAAGGCTGAGATAGGAGGATCACTAGGAGTCTGAGCTACATAGCAAATAAACACATACCAAATAAATACATAATAAGAGAAAATTTAAAAAGTGAAGAACCACTGGCGAAAGACAACACTGTGAAAACACAGGAGTGGATGAAACTCTTTGAACGACAGTGGAAGACAAAGGAAAAGGGCAGGGCAAGGGCTGAGCTGCTGGGCACACCGACACTGATGGGCCAAAGGGAGCCAGTGAAGCAGCCAGGGAAGTACAGACCAGGCGAGTGGGAGCAAAACCAGGAGAAGCCAGAAATACAAAGACCAGGAGAAGAACTTCAAGGACAAAGTGGAGACTCACGTCGAGGGCTGCTGAGAAATAATGAAGGCTATGGACAGGAAGCTTCCAGAGCCTTCGGCAATGTGGACAGGCACAGGCTCATATGCTTGGTCTTGGTCCTCGTGGAGTGGGAGCAGGGAGCAGAGGTCTTGAGGAGGTGATAGGACCTGGGACAGCTCTAAAGAGGGCTTGCTGGAGGAGTAAATGGTGGCCCGAGTACTAGGTGGTGACAATGGCCCCAGGGTGGTATGTGGAGCTGTGGACACCTCACAGGCTGGCCTCATTTCAGGGAGTGCCTTTTGGGAGTGTTAACTGCCTGGCAGTTCTCACATCTAACACACACACACACACACACACACACACACACACACAAACGCGTGCGCGAAAGATTGGCTCCAGGTTCAGCTCTTACAGTCAAGTTAGTGTAGTTGCTTGGTCCAGGCTGATTTATATTGAGCCGAGTCACTCAGACTTCCTTCTCAAAGGTGATTGGTCCAGAAAACATCACATTACTTGCTCTGGCCAAGATGCCTCCTGGGATTTTGGAACTGATATGTATGAAAGGGAAGGGTTTTAGATATCAGTCTTTTCCCCAGCAAGCCAAATTATTTTCCTTTCCTTTTTTTTTTTTTCTTTAGCACTGGGGATGGAACCTAGAGACTCACACAAGCTAGGCAAATTTTCTACTACTGAGCTACACTACACACCCAGGAAATCAACGTGTTCCAGCTTGCCCAGCCTGACTGGGAAGTAGAAGATGCTGGCTTGGAGTAGCCAAGCAGAAGAGGAATGAGCCCTCCCTCGCTCTTCTTGAACATCTGTGTGGGTCTGTTCTTCTATATCATATGAAGGAAAATTCCTCTCTTCCTTTACATGAGCTTGTGTGTGTTTTCATTACTCACAACCAAGAGTTCTAATGAATTCTGTGTCATGATTACATTTTTCCAAGTACTGGGGCTGAGTTTTAGAGGTGACATAGCCTGCCCGTGGTCATGCAGCTATGGTGATGGGTCTTTGTGAGAAACTGAGTGACATTTTCTCCCACGTTTCTCATCCCTGTACTCCTCTTCCCACCTCTGGGAATAGTGATTTCTTCATGTGACCCCTGACATACATCTCAGGACTCCCACAAAAGCCCCAATTTCAAACACAGTCCACTGCACCTGTGAGCTGCTGGAATTTCCCAGAATGTTGTCTTGAATGGGCTCAGAAATATGGACCCCATGACTGACTACGCTGCCTTGAGTTACTGAGCCTCCCTCCACCACTGTCAGCATCATTACGATAAAGCAAAGGCTGTAGAGGCACAGAGGAGGGAGAAGGAGAAGATACACGGAGCAGGAAAGGGACATGGAGGCATAGGGCAGTCATGACTGATGGAGGGAAACTGGATTCAGAAAGGAGAACGGTAGACAGGACAGGAAGAATGCAAGACGCACACTGAGAAATGCCGTGGGGACAGCACAAGCTGCCACATTACTCGAAGACAGATATGGTCATAGGAATTCTCTCAGCTCAGCTCCTTCCCAGCTTTCCAGCAACTCAGGTTTTGAGGGCTCCGTCCTCGGAGGGTGGGGTCTTGTGAGGTGACTCGAATGGGCCGTGAGAGGTGGGGCCCAGGGTGAGGAAGCAGGTCACTGAGGAAGCAGGAGTATAGAGTTAAGGATGGACTCTGGAGTTGTGAAGGTGCCAGGCAAGTGCTCCCCCAGGGAGCTTCACCCGTAGTCTATGACACCCTCATCAGTAGAAAAGTTTCACAGCTCAGTGACAACTTTAAGACCTATATATATTTTTTTCCTGTGTCCTTCATCACCATCCTGGTTGAAACAAAGTCTAGTCAGCTCGGGTTTCTGAGGCAGCGCAGTGAGGAGAGTCCTGGCCACTTTGTGTCGCCCAGGCATGGCAAATAGAAACTGCAGCCTATCTGTTCCATCTTGATTAATATAAAGGTGACTGAAAACTTTGGGGTGTCTTTCAATGTATCCCAGGAAAGATACACTGCTACCAATCACCCTTGACGTACTCCTTGCTCCGGCACATCCCACTGTTGCTGCTGCATTCTGAAGCAGTTCTGTAGGTCTTCCTTCATGAGTGTCTTTATAAGATGGGATCAAAAATACAGGGAACACAGCTGTAAAGTGCCATCCAGTGGAAAGGCAGGCATAGGAAAGCATCACCAGCGGTCCTCTTCCACTTTATTCACTGGCCCTGGGACCATGAGACTTATGATGCTTTCTCAATGTCAAAATGATCATATCTGGGATAAGGGAAAGCGAGAGGAAAGAAAGAAGAGGAAAATAGGTATGCATGCACACAGCATAGCTTGCATAGTTGTACTGCTGATTTCTACTGGTCTATTGAAAAGAGCAGTTAATGCTTAAAGTTTTTCTTCTTTTTTTTTTTTAAAGTTTACTTTCTTTTTTTTTTTTTTACTTTACTTTCTTAAACCTCATTTATTTGTTTGTGTAATGGCCGGCTCAGCCTTCCCTGGGGCTGAGGGGCGGCACAGCATGTGTTGCCTAGGATCAAGCCACAGTCCCTGCCGTGGCCTAAACTTCCTGATGTGCACACTTTAGACCACTGAGCCATCTCACCAGCCCAAAAGTTTTTCTTCTTGTTTGGTCTTCTTTGACCAATTTAGCATGCTTATATCTGGTAAGCTGAACAACTAATTTGAAGCCAACAATACACAACATAGCAATCATTGTTGAATTTCTGACATCTCATTTAGTGAAATATATATTTGTATTTAGTGCAGGGTCTATAGTGTCTACAGGGTCTCACTACACAGGTCAGATTTGTAGTGATTCTCCTGTTTTCAGCCTCCCAAGTGCTGGGATTACAGGCACAGGCCACCACACCCAGTCTCAGTTGCTGTCTCATTGTACCTTGGGGGTGGGGCCAGCATGGCAGGCCAGGGATTGAACCTCGGACCCCTGTGTCTGCCTAAGTAGCCGTTTTAATCTACTGAGCTATCTGGCCAGCTCTTTGTGAAATTCAGTATTGTTTCTGTATTTTTGACTGTTTTTTATTCTCTTTAAAAAATGACCATGAAAGGAAAACATTTTGTATCCATTCAGGAGATTGAGGCTGTCATGGCAGTGAAACTAAAGAAAGGCACTCAGGAGAGAAGATTCCAGAAGGGCTTCAGTGAGCGGCAGGAACGATGGGATGAGCAAGCTTGTAGTGAGGGGGAGTGTTTAGAGGGGAATTAATGTGTACTCTACTGTAATACAGTTTAAAAATTTAAAGATCCATTTTATGTTTCCATCCCCAGCTACAGCTACCTCTTCCCTCTCTGGAGGTGGGGTTTCCCAGAACCACAGGGAGGGGCCTGCAGATAGCTTTTAGCTTTGCTTAGGTTTTAGAAGTCAAGTTGATTTTGCCCTTGTGTGTGTATTTGCTACCCCACTGATGTTGCCCTTGGCCACCAGATTTTCAGTGGGATTGGTAGATGCACTATATGCAAAGCCAGCTAACCTGATTGTGAGTTTGACTTGCCCTTCTGAGTTCCTGGAATCTCCCGTGAGAAAAATGCTTAGGTAGATTCTGGCCCAAAAAGAGGACACAGAATAGACTGAAACTGAGCCAGCATCAAATGCCACCACCTCTCACCCTGAAGCAGAGCTGACCTGCAAAGTTACAAACAAGAACAAATGGTGGATGTTATTCTAAGCTACTAGTTACAAAGCATTATTGCCATAGTAGCTAACCTAACTTTATAAGACAGAGGTTTATTTAGCTCCCAGTTTTGGAGGTTCAAGTCTCCAAGATGGCATCAGTGTGAGGTCAGGTCTGGCAAGGGCACTCTTGGCTACATCTTGCCGTGATAGGTAAAGACAAGCTGGGCTTCCATAGTCAATTCTGAAGGCACACCCACAATGATCTAAGACCCGCCCACAGTGACGTAAGGCCCTTCCTTTGGCTCCACCTTTCAAAGCTTCCGAACCACGAGTAGCAACCTGAGGACCAATCCTCCAACTCACGAACCCTTGACAGGGAAAAGATGAGGAATAACTTTGTGGAGAAGCGAGCTGCGACCGGCACATCTCTTTTGTGCATCCCTGTTCCACTGTGCTTGTAGGCAGCCTCCCTGTTCACCCTATGGCTTGGCCAGAACCTGGGCCAGAACCTTGCTTCCATCCTGTCCTGCAGGAAACCACAGTATGAACATCACCGGTAAAACTCATCTGAATAAATACATTTCTACCGTTTTATTTATCACTACTAAATTGGGTCAGAGGACCATGGGAACACAGTTGTCCCCGGAATGTCCCCTGAGGACTGTGGGGGAGAGAGAGGGGGAGGCTCACCTTAATCAGCATTGGCTGGTGGTGGATGAGGACTGGCAATAGCAGATGTTCAGAAAAAGGGCACATTGCCAGACCAAGGGAGGGAAAACTTTCTCCCTTAATAGGGCTTCACCGCCTGTTCGGTCCAAGTCACAGCACCAAATGTTAGGATCTTTGATGTAGTACAGATAAAGAGACAGGAAAGATAAAAGATGCCTTCATGGCAGGCATGAGGAAGACTATAGGAAAGGAGAGACATGGAGCTTCCGAGGGCCTGGCTGAGGAAACAAGGGCTGTATAGGGTCAGGATGGAGGTGGGGCTTAAGGGGAAGTCTGCATGATGTGGCAGACAGTGATTGGGCCCTGACTGGGCAGGAGGCGGGAACAAGGAAACAGGATAGAGTATGAGAGGTGGGAAGTTGTAATTTAGCCAGGAAGGAGGAAGGCAGAGTGTGGCACCTGGTCTCCAGTGGCCTGTGCCATATTGTCTTGCTGCCATAATGATGTAGCAGAGTTTTTTTTTATTTTTTTTTATTTTATTAAGGCAGAGAAAACCCATCACTTGCCCCATCCATTCTCTACCCAGCAGTCAGAATGATATTTTCCAGATACAAATCAGATCACTTCAGTTCTTTGGGTAAGATCTATCAGTGGCCTCAAGTCCAAACTCCGTTGCCCAATGTGGTGTTTCTCCTGCTGTCTTTTTGTGTTTGAGACAGGGTCTCTCTCTCTCTCTCTTTGTTTTTATGTATTTAGGACAGGATTTACAGGGTCTCACTACACAGATCGGACTCATAGTGATCCTCCTGTTTACAGCTTCCCAAGCGTGGGTATTACAGGAGTGTGCCACCACACCTAGTCTCATTTGTCATCACAGTTCGCCCCAGGGGGCAGGGCCAGCATGGCACGCTGGGGGACCAAAACCCTGGCCCCCTCATCTGCCTCAGCAGGCACTTTAATCTGTGGAGCTATCTGGCTAGGGTCTCTCCCTAGACAGGTCACCTTGTCTGATCTTGTGCTCCTAGGCACAAACGAAGGTTCCACCTCAACCTCCTGAGCAGCTGGGACCACCGTGCGGCCCTCCGTGTCTGTCTCCCATCTTTTCAAGCTCACTTCTTCACCTTCTCTCTCTCGCACTGGGTTCCAGACAATCACTGTTTTCCTGCAGAGCCCAACACAGTTCATCTTTCTTTCTTTCCCTTGGGTTTTTTTGTACCTATAGTCTTTGAACCCTCAACCATTCCTAAGCAGCTCTTTGTCTCAGCTGACATGTGGCCTTTTCAGATAGGCCTTCACTGACCATCCCAGGTGTCCTTCCAGTGCTACCTCTGTCCCATCCCCTCATGGCTCTTGTGACATGCTATGCTTCTTTTATTCATACATTGTCCTGGTTACAGTCTGTGCCCAAGTCTGGAATATCATCTCTATGAGGACAGGCCTGGCTTGTCTCTGCTGTTTTACTTGCTCTTCCCTAAAACCCACCTACACAGGTGGCACCGAAAGATACCAAAAAATTAAGTGGACAAGAGAGGGGGCCTGGTAGGGGCTGGAGCTGAGGATCACTCCTCCTGACCCCTGGGAAAAGTCATATTGGGATTTCCACAGATGGCCATGGGTCGGGGGCTGGGCCTCTGTGTGGAAAGATAGAAAGGTCTGCCGCATGTATTTGTGAAACCTGGTTCCCTCTGTCACATCACAAGAGAAGGTTTGAGGTGGGGGAGTGGAAAGGTGCTAAATAAAGACCAAATCTCATTGTCTCCGGTCTTTGATTACCAGCTGCTTAGCCTGCAGTTATGCAGTCAGCAGTGATGAGCTGTAATTGCAGACGTTTTCCCTGGTTATTTTTTCCCCTGGAACATAAAGTGATACCTGTAATTTCCCAAAAGATGTGCTCCAGGCTTCCATCAGGAGGCAGAGGCTAAGCTTTTCTGCCACTCAGGAGGCGTGAGCTTTCCTTCTACTTTCTTGGCAACTAGGTGGGCTGGCTGGGGGTTAGTGGTTCTGTATCTGGGTCTAAACTCTGCCTCCAACTGGCTATATGATCTAGGCCTCAGTTTACCCAGCTAGAAAATGGAGGCTTCCGCAGGTGCCAGGGAAGCAAGGTGGAACGTCTGAGAGCATGCGGCCTCGAGGGAAGCGCTCCCAGGAGCTGGGGTCTGGGCATGCAAGGGCCCTGCTGGGCACTTCTCTTTGGTCCTTGGGGAGAAGCTGCTCCTTTCAGCTGCACTGTCCTGTGTGCTTAGTGCCTGGAGGCCAATCCTGGGCCCACAGAGGTCCTTCCAACTCTATCTGCTTAGCCTTGCCTCCACTTGCTATAGTTTTTGCATGGGTTTCAGGAATTGCTGTCTGGTCATTGGAGCTTGGGTCACCAAGTCTGGTGCCACTGAGGGGGTGGGAGGAGAAAGAAGAGGAGGAGGAGGAGGAGGAGGAGGATCCTCTGGCCTCTCTTCAGGCATGGTCCACAACATGCTTCGAGCATACAAATGCACACACTAGGCAACTAATTTACATCAAACAAAAGTGCATTGGTTCATGACTCTGAAGGCCGGGAATGCAAGGGAGAGGGTCTGGAGTCTTCGAGTGCTTCTCGACACACTGTGGGAAGCAAGAGGTGAGAGAGATGGAGAAGGGGAGGGGCAGTACTGCCTTGCAGCTCGCAGTCCTGGGCTCGGATCCCCAGCCTCATGCATGCTAGGCCAGCTCTGTCCCACCGAGAGCATCCCTAGCCCAGGTGCACATATCCTTTTACACAGGACCTATCTGCACCCCAAGATAGCACCATCCACTCAGAAACACAGAATCCTCATGGCTTAGTCATCTCCTCAAGGTTCCCCCTCTCAGCTCTGTTGCCCTGGGAATTGATTTTCTGTCCAGCACATTAGGGGTCGCATTCAAATCACAGCAGAGAGAGACCTTGCAGCCCTGGGTCCTGAGTTACGGTCCTGCCTATGCTCTCCATGGGGATCCTGTCATGAGCCCACCCCTTCCATGGCCCTGCTTTAGGCAGCTCACACGTGAGGGTGTCCAGGGACTGGGCTGGGGCTGGAGGAGCCACTCTGCATATTGTTCTAGTGGAAAGATGTGTTCCAAGGTTTCTAGCAACAGACAACAGATAGTTTTCAAAGTGTTTTTGGAGCCCAGCCTGTGCTCAGTCTGGTGACAGCCAGTGCCAGGTCTGGGCTTAGAAAGACCTGCAGGCAGAGGGGATTGGCACGCCTGGCTGCTTCCACTGTCCTAGGCACCCTTGCTGTGGGCTTGCTGGTACCTCAAGCATTCTTGACCCTAGGCCTAAACAGGCCACTGAAGGGGTTTCTGGGCTTACACTGTGGACAAAGAGAAATAAAAAGGCTATCGCATCATGCACTGCCCTTCACCTTGAAGTGAGGAGACACAGTGCTCACCGGGCATGCGTGATGAGCCATTCTTCAGAGATGGGTGGCAAGATGTGAGCAGGAGGTCTGGTGCCTGTCCACCTTGTAGGCCCCTAGGGCACTGCTTCTGCATCTACTGTTACACCGCTGCCCTCTCATCTCCAGTAAGAGCATGGCTCCCCACATCTGCCCCAGGGGTGGTGTGTGCCACCTGGATCTCAACAGATGCCTCTTGGGCCCACATCTGTGCAGCTGTGAAGTACACTGATGCTCCATGGCTGGGGCACTGGACAAGCGATCCTGCCCTGCTCCTGCCCTGCTCCTGTCTGGGGACAATTCTGGGATGTACTTGGTGCTCTTGTTAGGAGGTCCAAGGGGAAATGAGATGCGCTGTCAAGTGGTGGCCTTGACAAACATACCTTGTGGTGGCTTTCTTCTGTCACTAAAGCCCTCTGCTATTTTTCCATTTCTGCTCCCTGGGGTCACCATCCAGAAAAAAGTCACCCTATCACACGTCTTTATCCTTGGCTGTTTTGGGGGGATTCTAAGCTGAGCTAAACTGAGCTGCATTTAAGAAATGTGCAAATAAACAAAAGCCGAGGGCAGGCCAGATAGCTCAGTGGACTAAAGTGCCTCCTTAGGCAGAGCGCAGTGGCCAGGGTTCGATCCCCTGTGTGCCATGCTGGCCCCACCCCCAGGGTGCACTGAGACAGCAATTGAGATTGAGCATAGTGGTGCATGCCTGCAATATCAGCTCTTGGGAGGCTGAAAACAGGAGGATCACTACAAGTCCGATCTACATAGTGAGACCCTGTCCTAAAAACATTAAAAAAAAAAAAAAAGAAAGGAAAAGAAAAGCTGAGCTTTTGGGTCCCCAGGACAGTTCTTGTCCTGATTAGAATACTCCCAAAGGCCAACATCTTGAGAAGCGGAGGAAAAGCTTGCAGCAAGACTCCACTTGCCTTTTCTGGTTTTGGCACTGGAGGCAGAGAGGACATGGTGATGAGCTCGCACCCTGGACCTGGGCTTCGTGGTGGCAGAGTGTAGCCTGGCACCTGGCGGTGTTGACGTTGGGCCAGGCAGGTGACGGAACAAGGCTACGCTCTGGCATGCCAAAGTCCTTCCATGTGGTGTGGCCACTGGGGCGCTGTGCCATTTCCCTGGCACAGCAGGAACCCTGCGCCGCGCCGCAGCTGGATGACTGTCCCTGGTTCTTTTTTTTTGATTCCTGGTTGCTGGGAGGCCTCTTAGCTTGATCCACTGCTTTGCTCCATGTATTAGTTTGCTGTAACAAAGGACCTCAGACTGGCAGGGCTTAAAATGTCAAAATCTGTTGTCTTATCATTCTGGGGGCCAGAGTCTGAAATATGCCAGGAGGGCCACACTGCCTCTGAAGCCTACCGGGAAAAACCCTTCCTACCTCTTCTGTCTGCTGGTCTTTTCCAGTCACCCTGTGTGTTCTTTGGCTTAAACACGTGTCAATCTAATCCTTGTTCCCATTGCTACGTGGCTGTCATCTTCCTGTGCGCATGTCTATGTCCTACTGTCCCTCTTTGTATAAGAACATCAGTCATGTCAGATTAGGGCCTGCCCTAGTGACCACCTTTTAATTTCATTGCACCCCAAAGACCCTATTTCGTATCTTCCCAGGGAGGTGTAGCTCAACTCGAATGCTCATTCTGTTCCTTCTGCCTTGGCACCTGGGCTGGGATGTCCCTTCTGTTAGTCCTGTCCTTCCCAGGCCTGGTGCTCATGTTGCAGGAGTGCAGAGGGGACAGTGATGGGGCAAAGGAGAGGAGCAGGGAGAGCACAGAATGGGCAGGGCAGAGCTGAAGGTGGGAGGGAGGAGGAAGGACAAGGATGCCTTACTCTGGGGCCTTGTGCCCAGGCGACTGCTTGAGGGAGGCACCAGTCACTGAGATGAGGAAGACACCCAGTGGTAGATAGGGGACCAAGGACCAGCGGCAGGTTGATCCTGTGGTGCTCTGGCTTGGTGTGAGGGCCTTAGCTCTTCTGTGAAAAGCAGCCCGTGAGCCCCCTTGAAGTTTCTTAGAAATGGGGTGACCAACCATGCCGATGCCTGGGACTTTCCTGGAAGGGCTGCAAAAAGGCCTGCTACCCATGAATTCCCTTAGCTCTGGGTAACCACCCTTTGGTCATCCTCCTTGGAGGACCTGGGACCTCCTGTTGAGCAGTGATCAACAAAGTATTTTTTTGCTTTTTTGTTTTATGTATTTGGTACAGGGCCTTCAGGGTCTCACTATGTAGATCAGACTCATAGTGATTCTCCTGTGTTCAGCCTCCCAAGCGCTAGAATTATAGGTGAGTGTCACCACACCCAGCTTCAATTTCAATCTCAATGTGTCCCAGTGGTGGGGCCAACATGTCAGGCCAGGGATCAAACCCTGGCCACTGCATTCTTCCTAAGCAGGTGTTTTAGTCCCAACAAAGCATCTTGTCAATGAAAAAGACATCCTAGTCATTGAGGAATGTGTGGCCAGCAGTGCCACTTTCCTAGGGGCTTGGAAGAAAGAGAGGCTACCTGAGAATGCAAGAGGGCAGGAGGTTGAAGACAGGAGGTTCCCAGGGCCTGCAGGTGGCCCCAAGCCTGGGACTCCCATGGCAGCCTCTCTTCTTCTTTCCTAGTGGACAGGCAGCCTGGTCTCTTCAATTTTAGATTAAAAGCTATAATTGTATTCTAACACCTGCTGCTGTACCTCTGGCTCTCTACCTGTCACCTCCTTGCGTGTGACCTCACCAGCTCTACCCGTACCTACTGCTCCAGGGGGGTAGTCTGGTCAGGGAAGGGGGTACGGGGAACAAGGGAGGGCGTGTGCTGCTTTTCCCCATTTTCATTCTATTCTCGGGCCCACAGTCTCTGAAGCACCCAGAATGGTGGGGGTCACTGTTACAGAACAGAGAGCCTTCTGGGTGAGGCGCTGTCTCCTTGGACCCCGAGAGGCTGCTGTGGTTCCTGGGTCCCTCTGGCCCCTTCATAGCCTAAGAGCCCAAAGTGGAAATGGTTTCCATGGCACAGCTTAGAAGCCAGTGGGTCCTGGGGTATGGTGACAGCAAGGACCACAACCTCAGTGGGAGGCTCTGAAGAAGTGGAGATCTTCCCAGGCTAAGATTAATTGTGTCCTGCTAGCTGTGGGCTATTGGAGAATTTGCAAGAGAGGAGGCTGGGGCTTGGCAGTGGGGTGAGGGCCCAGTGGGGCTGGCTTGCCTGGACCAAAGCATGATCATCTCTTCACTCACCTCACCCCAGAGCTGCAGGGATGCTCCAGAGAGGACCTCTACCTGCAGGAGCCCCAGAGCCCAGCCTCCACAGCAAATGCTAGATTTGTCTTAAGGTCTCCCAGCAAGTCCAGGAGGGAGCGGCCTCCTGTTGGTTGGGTTAAAGGAATAGTACAGGTTTGACAAGGCCTGCCTGGGCAGAAATTCCCAGAGGGACTTAAAAACAGCACATAGAATGGGAATAAATGATAGTTTTTTCTCCCCTAAAGACCTGATTTCTATATTCAGTCAAGAAGCACTTGTTGAGCATCTACTGTGTTTCAGAAACAGCTCCTGTCATTTAGAATGTATCAGTGAGCCACACGTACCGGGGTGGCTGCCCTCACAGGGAACTACCTTCTACTGGGGGAGCTGCATCTTCAAAAAATGAAATTATGTGGGATCTTAATTTTTTAAAACTTTATTTATATTACGGCCAGCTTAGCCTGCCCTGGGGGTGAGGCTGCCACAGCATGTGGTGCTGGGGATCAAACCCAGGGTCCCGGTGGTTGCCTAAGCAGGTGCTTTAGACTGCTGAGCTATTTTGCCAGCCCCAGATTATGTGGTATCTTATAAGGCTGTAATGCTACTGGGAAAAAGAAGATCAGAGACCACAAGGAATGGTAGCACAGAGTGGGTGGGAGGTTTCAAGATTAAACAATAAGGTAAGGGAGGATTCACTATCAACTGAGAGCTGAACAAAAACTGGGAGAAGGTAGGTCTGGCTCCTGGCCCAGACCCAAGGCTGGCCCCTCCTTCTCTTTTCCTACAAGGCAGAACTTTATCTTTCTCAGTCTCCAGGTCCCCCTCCCTCAGATCCCACTGGGAAAGGAGCTAGGATCCAGGTCCTGGCAGGGAGACAAGCTGGTTTCCTATGTAGGGTTGCTCCAGGCCTTTTTGGGAGTCCCTCTTCTGCTTTAGGCTGTGCCATGCCCATTCTTATGGACCAGAAAAGATGTAGTTTCTCTGGGTAGGAAAGCGCAATAAGATCTATGGAATTTAATAAGATTATCCAAGACTTGGCACTGCTGCTGTGTTCTGGGGACATTCGCTCTTCGGGGAGGTAAATTTCCTTCTTTTTAATCCAGTGCTTCTTAAGCAGGTGACCCACTCCGTGTTATTACAAGCAGGTTATTATGACCATAAATCCTTCTGCTTCTGCTTCTTCCATTTACATTAAATATAGTTTCCGTTATGGCACCTAAATTAGCTTTCATACAAGAAAATCTGTGTAATTTGCAGGGGATGAGGACTGTGAGTGAGGTGGGGAAGGAAAAGGCAAAAAAAAGGGAACAGAATGTAGGTTTCAGACCCCAAGCAGTGGAAGGGGCCTGGCTCACCTCTCAGGAGGCACTCCAAGCCCCAGAAAGGCACAGGGAAGCCCTCTTACCCACACAACCGGTGTTTGGAAAACATTTGCAGCACGTCTGTAGGGCCAGGCCTCAGGGGTCAAGAGGATGGAAAGCCTGCTTGACTCCGCCTACAGGACATTCTGGAAAAGGCATAACTATGGAGACGGTAAAACTGGCAGTGGTCGCTAGCAGAAAGGCCCGGAGCCCTTGCTGGAAGGGCCCAGAGTCCCTTGCGGGTAAAGAGTCCCTAAAAGGGGTGGAGTCACCTGATACAAGGAGAAAGGAGAGGAGGGCCAGGAAGTGGGGATCTAGGTCTTCCTGAGAGTTTGCTCCGACATCACAGATTTCATCCTGCGCAGCAAAAGAGGGCAACAGGAGGTCTCCAGCAAGAGTCAGACAGGGGGGTGCAATCGATGCCTCCGAGAGTCCATTTGGCTACGAAGTCATCTATGGATGAATCCACAGATGAGATCGAAACTTTCATGGCCTCTACATTTTACGTTATTAGGATCAAGCCTTCGATAACCTAGTCTTTGGACGATACCTTATATTTAAACCATAATAGCAAAGCAGCTCAAATGGAAAAAAGAAATAATAAACCCATCCTCCCAATCACAATCTTACATTCCCAATAGCAACCTGAATCCATCCATGAGACATCATCATGGGCTAGCCACCTCTTCAAGGTTGCACTGGAGATGAGTTTCCCACAATGCACTTTGGCAGTCACATTCAAATCACAAGGCTGGCTTTTCTCCTGCCCTATCACTGTGCCCCATTTTCTTCTTAATGTCAGAAAAGAGATCACTAACTGAGCAAATCACAGTTACTTGGTTGCCTTTGGGCCACCCAACCTTACGCCTCTATCTGTAGGCCTCGGGAACACGGGACCATGCCTAATTTATCAGCATCTCTCTAGTGCCAAGAAAGGCGCCTCCTGCTGGAAACAGATGCGAGCTATTCCCATAAATAACCTAGGGGAAACTGCGATAGTTTGCCACAGCCTCCCCTGGGCTGCGAACCTCTCACAAACTCATACATTCCCACATCTATTTTTAAAATTACTAATAGACGTTTTGTAAAAAAAAAAAAAACCTTTATTTATCTATGGCTGGCTCAGCATGTGGTGCCTGGGATCAAACTGCAGTCCCTGTGGTTGCCTAAGCAGATGCTTTGGACCACTGAGCTATCTCCCCTGCCCTAGACTTTTTTTTTGCAGAACTGGGGATCGAACTCAGGACCTTGCACTTGCCAGGTAGGCACTTGTGCCCTTGAGCTATCTCCCTTTTTATTTTTTGCGGAACTGGGGATTGAACTCAGGTTCTTGAGCTTGCCAGGCAAGCACTTATTCTACTGAGCTATCTACTGAGCTATCTCCCCAGCCTCTCTAGACTTTTTTTTTTTTTTTAAAGAGTTCTTTTAGCTTTCTAGGAAAAAAAATCCAAAAATACAGGGAGTTCCCCAAAGCCTTTTCTATCCACTCCACAGTTGCTCTGATTAGTTAAGCCTCGTATTAGTGGAACACATTTGTTAAAACCGATGGACTGGCACAAATATACTGTTGATAACTAACAGCCACAGTTTACACTGGGGTCCACTCCGCGCTGTGAGGAATGCATCCACGGATGACTTCACAGTGGAATGGGTTACTAGGGGGCGGGGGCTGGGAGGAAGCAGAAGCAGGTCCCTAGGAGGAGCCTCAGAAGGATATTCTAGGTCCTGGCCGCTGTTCTCTCTGGATCCCTTTCCTCTCTGTTCCCCAGGTGCCATGCTGTGACAGCTTTTCCCCGCTACATGATGAGTCTGCGTTGTTCCCACCCTGAAAGCAGCATAGCAAGGGGAGCATAGATGGACGCTCTCAACCAGAAACCAAACCAAAATCTTTGTTTTCTTTTCAATTCTCTCTCTCTCTCTCTCTCTCTCTCTCCTCCCCCCTCTGTCTTTTTAAAAACCTTCTTAAAGCATAAACTAAAATATCTGATTTTGAACTTTTCTTCTTTTTATGTTTTATATATTTGGTACAAGGTCTCATTAGGGAGATCGGATTTGTAGTGATCTTTCTATTTTCAGCCTTCTGAGTGCTGGGATTATAGGCCTGTGCCACCACGCCCAGACTCAGTCACCTGCTCAGCGTGCCTGAGGGTGAGGCGGTTGTGGCATGTGGCATGCGGTACCAGGGATCGAAACCCAGTCCCTGCGCTTGCCTAAGCGGGTGCTCAGTCCACCGAGCTATCTTGCTGGCCCTAAACTTTTCTTCTTTTCTAAGAAGGACATTTTATGAGACTGTTTGGTCACACAATAAGAAGGTCTGTGATTTCTGAATACTCCCTCTCTCCCATCATAGGTCCACCAATGAACAGAATAATTTTGGTGAAAAATCTTACAATTTGTGTCAACTTCTATCCTAGGAATAGTTTTGCCTTTTCTGAGGGAAACACACACACACACACACACACACACACACGCTTTTAGAGGTAAACCAAAGAAGATCAATATATCTGTCCCACTCTTAAGATATTGTCATGAATTTATGAGTATGACAACTCATGACCGGTTAGCTTCTTTTGTGGCATGTGTATGCAGAGCCTTGTGTATGCATCTATTTTTCATGATAATGAATGAACACTTTGTCTAAATCTCTATTATCTGTCTGTCTGTCTGTCTCTCCTTTCCTTTTCTTTTATTTTTCAGTACTGGGATTGAACTCAGAATCTTGCACTTGTCAGGCAGGTGCTTATTCTATCTATTGTATTTCAAATACCTTGAACAAATGCTTCTTGTTTTAGACAGAGAGTAGAGAGAGAGAGAGAGAGAGAGAGAGAGAGAGAGAGAGAGAGAGAGGACACTTGAAGGTATAGCTCTTCGTCTTCGTATAGTCACTGCGTTGGTGGTACCTCAAATTTTTCTTGAAGTGAAGTCACTGAAGTATAAATTGCAAGCAATCAAATTCATCAAATTGAAATACAAAATTCACTGAGTTTGGACTAATGCGATTATCCGCATGGCCACCACAGAACATTCTCGCACTCCCACGCTCTCCTTGTGCTTGTTTTAGGGAGCTCTGTCCTTCCCACTGTGGCAAGCGTTGACTTGTGTTTTATTACTAACATGTTGACTTTATTACTAGAATTTGATAAATGAAATTATAGCGTAAATTATAGAGTAGCCTTGGCATAACACTCTTGAGATGCATCTGTGTTACTGCATGAATTGGGAGTTCTGCAGAGCACTGTGTAGAATTCCATTGTATGGACCTGGCCTATCCATTCTCCACCTGATGAGTATGTTGGATTTGTCTAGTTTGGGGTTATTATGAATGAAGCTGCTATGGCCATTTGTGCACAAGTCTTCGTACGTTTTTATTTCTCTTGGATTGCTATGCTGGAATTTCTGGGTCATACAGCACTTTGACATTTGGCTCTACAACAGCTTTCTGAAGGGGTTGTACTGCTTTTTATTCTCAGATTAAGTTTATTTTTCTTTGTTATCCCATGTTGGCCATGGATGGAATAGTAGTTCCGGCTAGGCCAGAACTATTATTTGGCTTAGCATTAGATTTTTAAAGAGATTTAAAAATCAGGTAAATGTGTTTCATATGTACCCCTATATTAACCATTTCTGACAATTTTCCTTTCTTTGAGTAAATGTAAATTTCCACCTGGTATCACCTCTCTCCTGCTGGGACTTTCTTTTTTTTTTTTTTTTAAAGAGACATACAGGTATATATCAGGCAGAAATTTAGAAGTACGTACTAGAGACAACACAGTGTGAGACCTGGAGAGAGAGGTGCATTATTTCTGGGACATTTATGCTTCTCTGTAAGGGGTGGAAACTCCTGCTAGAATGGTACTGGGCAATTCACAGATATGAACCCAGTTTATTTTCTTTTGAAACATAGGTAACTATAGTATTCTCTGAAATATCTCAACCTGTTCCTTTCTCTTAGGGTCAGGTACCTGCTCTTTATTTTCTCAATTAACCCATTTAAACTCCCTCTTTAGTTATAAGGAGGGAAATTTAACCAAGCAGGGGCTGCGGTCAACGCTTAGTGGAATAAGTGCTTGCCTCACAAGTACAAGGTCCTCAGTTTGATTCTTGGTACCACCATAAATAAATAAATAAATAAATAAATAAATAAATAAATAAATTTAACCAAGCAAATGCTGGTATGGGTTGCCTGAATATCATGGGGTGGACCCTAGAAGTTTCAGTTTTCTTGAAAGTAAAATTTTTAGCTATAATTTCCTTGTCTCCTTTTATTTTGGAAATTTTTCTATTGCATTCCTTTAAGTTTAGAGCTGCTGGTAGGATGATAGAGATAGCTCAGTGGACTAAGCGCCTGCTTAGATAAGCGTAAGGACTGGGGTTTGATTCCTGACACCACATGAGTCCTCTTTGGTATGCTTTTAGTTTTCATTTTGGTTGTTTCAGATATTGCATTTTTGGTGGACCTAGAGTATTTTTTTGCATCATTTTATTTTTTTTAAAATTTATTTATTTTTATTTATTTGTTTGCTTGTTGTGTTTGTTTGTTTCTTTATTTATTCATTCCGTGGCTGGCTCAGCCTGCCCTGGTGGCGGCGCTGGCGCAGCATGTGGTGCCGGGGATCGAACCGCAGTCCCCGCAGTTGCCTGAGCCCTCCTAAGCAGGCGCTTTAGACCACTGAACCATCTCACCGGCCCCTTTTGCATCATTTTATACATGCCACTTTTCTCTTCATTTTCAAACACATTTATGTTTTCTTTTAGTCCCATCAGCCCATCAATTAAGGCATTTGTAATCACTCAAGTGCTCTTGTCTTCCCATTACATTATTTTTTGGTCTGCTTTATCTTCATTATGGGTCATGTTTCTTTTTGTGACTCGTTATTTTTGATTAGATGCTGGACAATGTACATCATTGGATTTTGTTTTCAAAGAGTTTTGGATTTTGTGGTGCCTTGAACTTGGCTTGGTAGACTTGATTCCTTTGTGGCTTGCTTTTAATCTTCAGAGGACTTTTCCCAGGAATCACTTAGTTCAGTGCTCGTTCAACTACTAACTCAGTATCTTTAAGCGGCCACTATTTGACACTCTGTGTGTTATGGTCCTGTCACTTCTGTGGCTGGGGGAGGAAGCCCTGCAAAGCTTTTCAGTGTCATGTGAGTTTTAAGACTCATTTGACCTATGGTTTTTGAGCAGCTTTTCCCTGATTATAGAGTTTTTAACCCCACATGTGCAGATCAACATTTTGCCCAAGATTATAAGTGACCCTTTCGTAGATCTTCTGCATGATCTTCTTCTCTTTGTGCATCTCCTAATGTTTAATCTTTATGCCCCCAATTTTAGTCTCTCAGCTTCTCCACACTCAGGTTCATTTTTCTTATCTTACCTCCTTTGCTCTGTTTGATTCCTCCTGCCTTTGCTGTGGCTTAGAAATCCTCTTGGCAGTAAGCCCCCGCTTACCTGATTTGCACCTTTATGTCTGGGATCACTGTTATATCCTGCTTGTTGTTCAATAACTGAAAACATTGGTTTCTCATATTTTTTTCTGGTTTTCCAGTTCATTACAATACAGGTATGAAGGAAAACACAAATGCATTTCTTCCTTTTGCTGTACTCTCACAGCACAGAACATTTAACCTTTGGCGACCATGATGTTTCTTTCTATCAACACCATGCAGTTGTCCAGTGGATGTTAACAGGGTGTCTTACAGCTCAGTTCAATTCATGATTATCCAATCTCATGGGTGGAGGGCTCAGTCCCACAAGACCAGCTTCACTTGAGATGACAGGCTAAGCTCCAGGTTGTGACATGTGATTTTGACTGGCTAAAATCTCCAGATTCCCAGGACCCCTCCTCATTCAATTAGTTTGCTGCAGTAGCTTACAGGAAGGCACTTTATTTAGGTGTGGCCATCTATCACAAAGTTACAGATGTGCACCTAGTACAGAAGAGATGGGTAGAGCCAGATATCTGGGAAGGGCCGTGATGACTCTTGGTCCTCTATAGGCAAGCCACCCTGGCATCTTCATTTACCCAGCAACCTAGAAGCTCACTGATCCTCATACTTTTGGGATTTTATGGAGGTTTCATTACATAGGCATGCTTGACT